>BQNB010130860.1:0-18869 GCA_026074375.1 Tanacetum coccineum
TAATTACTATGATCCTTATTTTAAAAGACCACCACAACGGTGTGATCCGGCAAGAGTAGATAAACTTTTATCAAGCCTATAGTTTTTATTAATATTTATCATCCACCCCTTTAAAACGACTGCACAGATCGGTATGCCAGCCGACCATGATCCAGAAGTCTTATTTCGGCTTCAGTTTATTACAATAATTATTATTATAGCCAAATTTCAAGTCCTGTGTCTTTTTAACAACTGTCACATTCGGTATGGCGACCGACCATGGATCCAGAGTCTATTCTCTCCACTAACACTGACAAAAACCGTTGATATAGTACCTTACTTTTACCAGAAGGAATCTCTACGAAGTGATCTAAACTAAGAATCGCAAAAACCAAAGAAACTTTATTTATTTAACAATTTATAATAACGTTTATTAAGCTAATGGGAGCAAAAACCACAATTAAACACTTATGAGCCTAAAGAAAATCCACTATTCAATGCTTAGCATCAAAACTTATATTCTACACTATCATCTCTTGTTCTTCATAATTTAATTTTTTTAATAAAGAAACTCGTGAATACTTAGCCTAACGAATTAAGATCGGCACTTTAACAAGTCACATAGACTGGCAACAATCTTAACTCTAATAAATCGATCTTCGCATATTTAAAATCAATTATGGGAACTTGCAAAGTCTTGACATTTTCAAGATAGACTTGCGTTTTATAGCTCATTGTATAAAAGATTAGCAAAATCAATCTATTTTCGGTTAAGGAGAAAGATAAGATATAAAACCGATCGGGTCAAAATTTACTTTTCATTCTCACCAACGGAAAGCCTACATTCGTGTCAACTATTTATTATTTTTTATTCAACTAACTATTTATATTTTTCAACATTTTTCTACACATATTTTTTTTATATATGAACAATAAACTAGATATTAAGACTTAAAAATTTAAAATTTTTGTTGGAAAACGGGGTACGTGAGGGACACAGCAAGGCACAAGTAAGATCACATTTTGATAGAAACCCCCCCTACACTTAGAATAGAACATTGGACTCAATGTTCAAAAATGTCAGGTTTTACCCCCACACTTAGGAATGAAAAAGGCAAATGCAAAAAATTCCATGTGTGAAAGGGGAAACAATATATATATACATGATCAGGATTGAGGATTCTAAAATAAGTAAAAGATCAAAGACCGGATGATTGGAGGATTGAAAACAAGCACGGGTCTTCATGATCATGAGGAATCCTGCAAAAACGAAACCACATACCATAGAAAGAAACACGCCCTCACACTTGGGCTATAAAATCACACACTATCTTATTAATCAAGAAAATAGAAAGAAGAAAAGACACGGGTTGCCTCCCGAGAAGCACTTGTTTTTGTGCGAGTCTCTAGCTTGACTCTCCCCGAATTCCTTTGTCCTTGGGGCAGAAACAGAAGAATAGAAAAATCACTATCGGATTTTCATGTGCCACCAGCTTAAGAGAAGAAAAATGAAAAGTGGAGATGCCGGGGTCAAAAATAGTATCCTCACTCCCAGAAGAGAAAAGAAAATAAGATATCACCGGATAAGTGAAATAAGGAAGGAAGGTTCGGATAATGAAGTCTGAATCTATCAAAAGGATGGGATGGGTGGGTAACACATTAGGAGTATGAACACGAGGTTCTCCCAAAATATCTTCCATAACAATGCTGGTAAACTCACCCTGATCGGGCTCAATCTCAAAATGAAATGAATCATACTCGGGAAGAGAGTTATTAGCATGAGTAGTGGTACTGCCACTACTCGTCTCTTCCGTATGATCGCTAAAAGACTCGAATTCGGGTAAAGAATTATCCGAAAAAGAAGTATCAGACTTCTCAAAGAAAGAGTCATTATCCTTAACGAAGATATGAAATAAGGAGGGAGACTCGAGCACACGATCATGAGTAGGGTTGTCATTCAAAGATTCGATATTAACAATAAGACGATTGATATTTAATAATTTCTCTTAAAGAATAACGTCTTGGATTTGAAGAATATCTTCTAAATCAATCTCTTCCTTCTCTTCGTCAACATCATTCACCTCCTCTAAGCTGACGAGCTCCGAATCAGGAGGTGATGCATCAACGTACTCGGTGTCCTCAAAATCATCGTCATCACTTGAAGTACCATCATTGTTGGAATCGGATAAAATCTCAGAATGATCTTTTAAAGCATCAAAAGTAGAAAAATCATCACAACGGGCACATCACACGTATCTTCGAAAATACCCTTGAACTCACTTAGGATTGGGACAAGCTTCTCAACACTAGACTTTATTAATTCGTTTGATTCCATTTATGGAATAGTGTTAAGATGCTCGTCCCCCATACTTAGAGAGTTATCGGGCTCCTCGATCGGTAAGTCGGGTGTGATTTCTTTAGGCTTGCTATATATAATAGTATACTCATCATCGTCATTGTCGTAGAAAATAGTAGGACGATTCCAGCTTGGACAATTAATATATTCTGATAGCTCTTCACTAATATTTCGCACATCTTCAAGGAGTTTACTCATCAATTCTTGAATATCCTCTTGTCGATATTGCTTGTCCGTCAAAGCATGCTTAATTTCCAAATCTCTCATAAAGCATATCAATATACCTTTGGTGTTTACTCAAAATGGTAATACGACCTAAATCTTCTCAAGAAGGTGCAAATATCTTTACATTAATGTTTTCTCTAGCTTCTTCATCGTCATATCATAGAAAAATTCAATATGAGTAAAACTTTGAGCGCCGTCTCTTCATTCTTGTTTTGAATTCCTTTAGAATTTGCAATCTTTCATGGTTTAAGAGCATCTTGCCATAACTTCATGTTGATTTTGCTCTTCCTCCATAGTTTCTTAATCTTAAGAAATCTCTCCTCAGCTAGCAATAAAGCCACGCACTTTTCATTAGGAGGTGTATGATCATACTCCTTTAAAAAGGCTTGTATAGCTTCCATTAAGTCTTCTCGAGCTCGCAAAATTTCTTTACTCGTCTCTTGAGGAGGATAATTGACGGGAAACTGCGAGGGTTGAAATTGGTCAAAACCGGAAGGATTAGAATTATAGAAACTTGGTCTCGGTTGACCTAAAAGTCGCATGAGGACCCCCGCAGTTTTCACAACAAAGATATTGTTGTGAAAAATTCTGTGAAGTTAGTGGAAAATTATTATCGAAGTTTTGATCGAAACACTGGTTCTGATTGTAAACAAACGGAACTTGGGGTAAACAATCGTAACCAAAATGAGCACCGTTTCCACATAACTCACAAATATTCGTCTCGTACCGGGGTTGTGGAGGGTAGTCGGAAAAATTTTGAGATTCATTGAAAGAGTTTGTGGATTTGATTATAATCGAATGAGATTTATCTCTTGAAGCGCAAATGAACAAAATCCTCCTCTTAACGGCCTTCGCACCACAAACAAGTGACGGCTTTCCATCACATAAGTGCAATTAAAAAGTTCCAAGTAGAAGATCTAACACCACTCTGCGAACATGTACATAGAATAACAATAAAAAGCTTTCACATGGTGTCCACACCCGGTTATTACTCACGTTGGTTAAATGACGTCATAAGAAAGAATTAAACAATATAGAGGATAAGAAGAAAGAATTAAACGGATAAGAGGTAACGGAGAATATTTTTGGGCTTTTGAAAATAATTCATAAGAAAAGGAATTCAAAAAATATTTTTGGTAACCAAAAATTAAACGTTCACGGTAGCTCTCTAAAATTACGCATAAGAAAGCGGAGGAGTTGGTAAGCGCGAGGCGCTATTTAGAATAACCCTTCTCCTTTTGGGTGAGGGTGTGGCTGATGTTGATTCATAAACCGCTTAAACTTTCCTTATAGTACGTAATCTAAAGGTGAGCCGTAACAACGATTAACAAATGGTTATTTTTATATTAAAATAAAAGAAAATAGAAGTGTAAAATATTCACAAATGGAAAATAACTTCACGAGGAAGGTTCTTCAAAAACACTAATCTTCGAACGAAACACGATAATCGTAACACACTTCCCCGGCAGCGGCGCCAAAAACTTGATACAAGTCTAAACACGCTATACGTAAATATATAGTATATAAGGATTATATCAAATAATAGTAAATGTAAAGTATTTTCCGTTTCGGGTTCTAGAAAATGGAACTTTTAACCAAAGTGTCTTTAAAACTTCAGGGTCGTTCCTCGATGAGCTATGTGAATTGGAAAATCGTTAAGGTTCCGTGATCGTGCGTTTTGAATGGTTCGATATATATTTTGATTTGAATAACTATTTCTAACTAATAAAAATACATAAAGCATATAAACAAAATTTAAAACTAAGCAATTAAGCACAAAACTATTAACAGGAATTAAGCAAATGCGATATTTAAAACCTAAATTATTTAAATTAAGTCCTAAAATGATATTTTTGGTTTTTATAAGTCTTAAATAACTAAAAAGCTAGAACAAAAAAAACTAGACTAAAAGCGAAGGTGATAAGGGCTTAAAAACTTTAAAAACGTGAACGGGATTCAATCCCGTTCTTTAAAATCGAAATTTTGCAATTTTAACTCTACGAAAGCAAATCTAATTTTCCTAGGTCATAAATGATAAAAGAAAATTTTCTAAAAAAGAATTTTATTTTTTTGACTTTTATTTTATATAATATGATTTAAAAACAGTATTAATGAAAATTAATTATTAAAAATAGTAAACAAATTTATAAAAATCTGAGAAAAATCTGAAAAATACTTTGAGTTATAAGGAATCTAAGAAAAATAAAAACGGGGTTACCAGCTTATTGAATAAGCTGGTAATAAGCTAAAAAAGCTGAAAAGGAAAAATGAAAAAAAAAAGGTTAAAACATTAACCAATGCACCCTAAGACAGAAAAGTCCCAAGGGCGCAGTTGGTTAAGAGTGTGTGTTGAGTGCTTATAAAAGGGTGAGACTAGGTTGAGGTCGGGGGTTCGAGTCTTGCTCACCCCCGACTTCCTTGGTTTCCTCTTTTTTTTATTTTGCAAAAACCTAAAAAGCAAAGTTATAGAAAAAGCTAGAAATAACTATCAATTTTTAATAAAAAGCTACTATTTTTGAAATTCCTAATATAAAGCTAGAAATCACCTGAAAAGCCAACAAATTGTATAAAACTACTTTTTGAACTTAAACAATTAATAAGCTAAATTAAACTATGTTAGCCGTGTATTTATTAAAGTGATGGTCATTAAATATTCCCGAGCCTTGTATAAGTAAAACGTAGTTTACGGGAATTTCATTTAAGCTAGTTGAGCCTTGTTGTCGGGCTCAAGCCCATTTGTATTATGAACCGGCCCAACTCAAAGCCCACTAGAATAGTTTACTCTTGTAACTATTAACGCCTCTCCAAGGAGGATGGAGGGTGTTGCTTCTATTTTTTTCTTTTATGAAACAAGTAACCATTTTTCTTTGTTTTTTTACTTTCTCTCTCTAAAATCTATTTTTCTTATTTTTATGGTTTAAGGTGATGAAATGATATTCTATAAAGTTGGGTATCAAGAGCAAGGTGGGTTAGGGATTTGTTTGGGGTAATTATTAGATATTTTTTATTGTTTCGTCTTATTTTTTTGTTGTTTTTCTATTCGAATTTTTTTTCCCATTATATCGTTCATTATAATTTTTTTGTACAAGAACCTTGTGGTTTAGTGCTTGTAATTCGTTGAGGTTGTTTGTGCAAATCGCAAGGTCGGAAAGAAGCAAAGAATCGAGCAAACCTACTAGTGGGATTCGAATGTCAGTTTGATCGACTAGCGAAGTTCGAAACG
Organism: Tanacetum coccineum; assembly: GCA_026074375.1. Taxonomy (NCBI): domain Eukaryota; kingdom Viridiplantae; phylum Streptophyta; class Magnoliopsida; order Asterales; family Asteraceae; genus Tanacetum; species Tanacetum coccineum. The sequence goes on from BQNB010130860.1 coordinate 5,784, forward strand.
AGTGACTTCAAAAGGTTTCGAACGAGTTTGGTTCGAAACTAGCGAAATTTACGAGGTGGTAGTGTTTGTGTTCGAACTAGGACGATTCGATCATAGGACATCGAACTAGCATTTCTTTAGCTTGCATCGAACGAGTGATATTTCTTGTGGATCGAACAAGGACCATCGAACGAGTGATATTTCTTGTGGATCGAACAAGCACATTCGAACTAGAGTCGATCGAACAAGCTCGATCGAACAAGCACGATCGAACAAGCACATTCGAACTAGAGTCGATCGAACAAGCACATTCGAACTAGAGTCGATCGAACAAGCACGATCGAACAAGCACGATCGAACAAGCACATTCGAACTAGAGTCGATCGAACAAGCACATTCGAACTAGAGTCGATCGAACAAGCACAATCTGAACAAGCATATCTCGAACAGACAGGATCGATAGTAGCCAAACCGAGAACGAAATTTTTTTAGAAAACTTGTGTGACGAAAAGGGTTTCAGTAAAACAGCCATAACTTTTGATCCGTAAGTCCGTTTTAGGCCCGTGACCTCTCAAATCGAAGAGAAAAACGAGACGGATCACGCTGTAACCACCTTTAGCTGGTTAAGGATTTTTCGAAGCCCAAAAACATCGTTTTCCATGATTTATTGACACTTTTTAGTTTTTTTGGAATTTTTCGCCGCTGATTCCCGATTCAAATCATTCCGGTTATTAGTGATCTTGTAAATTCCCGTTATTAATTTCATTATCGGTTTTTGATCATAGACGTGTAAAAATACCTATGTGAACGTTTAATTGATTCAAATCCACAACAACAAAATAATCAATTTACCACTAAAGATCCTGGTTTATCATTTCACTTCATTTTTACTATGTCGACTCAACAAGACATTTATGCAGCCGGTTCCGAAAACCCGCCCCTCCTATGCTTAACAAAGAGAACTATGTTCCATGGTCATCACGTCTTCTTCGGTATGCTAAGAGTAGACCAAATGGAAAGTTAATCTACAACTCCATTATGAATGGTCCTTATGTCAGACGAAAGATCCTGAACCAGGTGGATACGATCGTGAAGTACCTGTTCCTGAAACTTTTCGATGAAAACTAACGATGATGAACTGCACACAGTAGCAAAATTAAACAGATGGAAGCAGATGATCAAGCTATTCAGACCATTCTTCTCGGTCTTCCTGAAGACATCTATGCTGCTGTTGATAGTTGTGAAACTGCTCAGGAAATCTGGTTACGTGTGCAACAAATGATGAAAGGTTCTGATATTGGAATTCAAGAGAAAAAGGCTAAGTTGTTTAATGAATGGGAAAGGTTTACTTCCACTGATAGGGAATCGATTGAGTCTTACTATCATCATTTCTCAATATTGAGGATGATTTTAGAGAAACAAAGACTTTCTGAAAGATTGCTAGTTATTCTTAAGTTCCTAAAACAACTATACAACCAGAATGGAGTCGGACGGTACTATTGTTCATCATCGAAGGACTTGCATACGTCAGATTAACTCAGTTGTATGATTTCTTGAACTACAACAAAAGGCGGTGATGATCAGAGCGAAACGACTTTTAGCAAACACCATGATCGATAAGCACTCATGGAAATTCCACATTCCGTTTTCAATATACAATTTTCACTAGATTCAACCTATCATACCAAGTTCCTACATGCAACAACCTACAACCCAATCAACAACAACTATAACCCACAACCATCATTCAACCAGAACCTTCATGCAACAACCAATACCAAAATCCCGAAGACATTACAGATCCACAACCGCAATGAACTGGCAATCGCTTAATGGCTAAGGCATTCAAACTCTAAACTACTCACAGCCACCACAACAAACCAGAGAATTTCATCAAACCTCGTGAATCGGGCGATTGCTCAACCGGGTATGAACAGGGTCAAGACAGACAGATGCGGATGGTTGAGCAATGGTGGGAAACAGTTTAGAAGTATGTGGGCGTACGTTGGGTATTCAATACGGGTATAATGCAGTACAGATGTCGGGAATCAGGTTTGTTAAGATGGCAGTTCAGAATCAGGGTGTTCGAATGTTTGGTACTCAGAATGGGCAAACTTGTTGTTCCAGGATTATTATCAGAATCCAAAATAGGAAGGAAATTGTTGTAGCAGCTCGGGTGAGGTAATGCGACTGGGAATAAATGGTAATCAGATAAGGTGTTACAACTGGCAGAGGATTGGGTATTTGCTAGGAATGCACAGTCAGACAAGGAGAAGGGATGTGCTTATCTCCAGACTCAGTTGTTGTATTGCTCAAAAGGAAGATGAAGGAGTCCAACTCCAGGCTGAAGGAGTTTGATTTTGCTGGCTGCTGCAGCAGATCTTGATGATTTGAGGAAGTCATGCGAGAACTGCATTTTTGATGGCTAATTTGCAGCAAGATCGACATCGGGTACTCAGACTGGCAAGCTCCGTTCTATGATTCAGACGGATCAGTGAGGTTACACAACTAGGACAACTGCTATGATATTGAGATATTTAATATGTTTATCACGAGGAGCAGTATTATGAGTACTCGAACCCATTCTGAACCAACACCAAGAACAACAGAATGATAGGAATGTGATTTTCTGATTTCTCGCATGTGGAACTAGGAGGGGGAAACGTAGATCAACATCTGCAACTGTTGAGGAAACACTGTGGCTTACTTTGATCATTATATAATAATTTGGCACTTGAAGTTGAAAAGGTCAACACGGTAAATCAGAAAATGAAAGAAACAAATGCTGATGATTTGACCACTGAGCTTGTAGATCCTAGATATAAAAAGCAGAAAGTGTTTTGAAATTAGTTCAAGAAAAATCATGACCAACTTGAAGATGTTATCAAAGTCGGTTATCAAGATCAATGTTTACAAAAAGATCTAATTATTGTCTTCATTTAAGTTCCGGGTAAATATATCGACTTTTGAATGAGGAAATTTCAAATTTAAGTAAACAGCTTTCCATCGGGAAAAATCAATTGTTTTTGCTCTTCTTGAAGAAAGGAAAAGTGAAGTGATTTCAAAATAGCGCGAAGACAGCTTCTGATAAACAAATTTAACTGAGAAATAGATAAAGGAATTAGATTAATATTTTGTTTAAAACGGGTCAATCGATTCAACGATGTCACATTGCTCTTCACTAAGCCAGACGCGTTTAACCACACCGAACAGAAAATGGCTTTGGGTTACAAATTACTTTTTATCTCAAGCAAGCTAGGAAAACAACAAGTATGTAAATGGCAACGTGATTACTTGATAGCATGATCCTCCGTTGTGCATGATTCGGAAGAGACCTCTGCATTTTGCTCAAGGAGGAGTGCATAAAAATGAAACAATTGAAACAAAGAAATTAAAACGGCAACTTACACAAAGATTAATATCTTTCGGGGATTTTTGGTTCTCAAACGGTCAAGTCACAAAGAAGAGGTGTACTTAGTAATTACTTCCAAAACGGACCACTGTATTTTTGTTTCTCAACGGCCAAGATCACTAAGATGAGGTGTACTTAGTTAAAATTCTTCCAAATTCGGCCACTGTTTCAAAATCGATTTCTAATACCAAATGATGAGTTTTTGGATGACACTACTCTAAGTGTTGCACGAAAACTTCTATGATGGTAAAAGCCCCCCATACCCCCCCATTGTGACTCTTCAAGCGATTGTGTCTAAACATTGAATGACTTTAGATTACACACAAGATGGTCGTCCAGGTGTCATAAGAGATTCACAAAATTTTTTAATGAAGAAATATTTCCTATCATCAACCAAGGGGATTCTAGACGTCAAAATTTTGATATTCTTTTTTGAAAAGAAGCAGCCAAATTTGTTACGAGACTTTAAATCTCTTGCAAAAGAGCCATGATGAATCTTTGCTAAACACACGACTTGAATTGGAAATGCAGCGTTCTTGAGGCAGTTGTCAGTCAAGGACATTATGGTCTATTGTGCAAAATCATCGGTTGTAGATTTCATCTAAATCTCAAACTGAGTTGGGACGTACGGAAAGATCGTCTTGAAAAAATGTAATCATTAAAAAGGGAGAATGAATATGCTAACTTGGGAAATGATTGTACAAAAAGTGTGAAGAATGCAAATATGACATAATTTTCGTTCGATAAAGTTATAATGTACATGCAACAAAAAATCGAACAGTTGCAAGCTCAGTTAGGGAGATCTCAAGGGTAAGAGTTGTGATACTCAATGTGCATCAAATACCCTGATCCTTTGTCTCAGAAACTTGAAAATGAGAATGTAGAATTAGAGTTTCAGGTTCGGAATTATGAAAAGGAAAATTGCTCACCTTAAGTCCACATACAATAAAATGTTTGACTCTATTTTCTGTGACTCGTGCTCAAACTAAATAAATAATGTACTCATTTGCAACACAAATTACATGATACGATTTATTGAAAATGCTATGCTTAGAGGCCTAGTTATTGATAAAGTTCTGACCAACGCTGGACACACCAAAGGCACTGAGGTTCGACTACTATGTTGCAGATTCAAAGGTTGAATAAGACAAATATTTGTCACATCCAGCAGTTCTAATACTCGAGTTCCCACATCACAAGAATTAAAAGATGTTGATTCCCCAGGAATGTTTTGATTGTTCCTTTCATGCCTTCTAGGGAAGAAAAGTATGTCCTCTAACATAAGTTAGAGCAAGCGTTTAGGACTCAACTCCAATCCACCGTTTCACAACCTCATGTCTGTCTCTAAGAAAGATGTTTTCTGACTCAAATCGGTTTAATCTTTCTTACAGGAGTAGACAACAATGCTAAGACCTGAAGGCCACGCCTAGGAGCAATACAAAGAATGATAGGGGTCCTTCTCTGTGTCTAAGAGAGTTGTGCACAAGAATAAAGAAGGTTGAAGTAGAAAGTACACCGTAGATTTATGCTTTCTAAGGAATAAGAAACTTATGTCATCTGATGTAAACACGATAAGCTTGATTCTCAGAATGATCATCTGAAGTTATTTGTGCTATGTGTAAGCTATGGTAATCACTGCTAATCATGATTTCTTTTGTATGTATGCTTAAATTATGTAATGTCTGAATTTCTCGTGGCAAGACAACAAAAAGGCAAATGTTTTCAAACACTGAAAATCAAAAGAAACAAAAGCCAATAGGTTAAAAAAATCCTTAAGAAAGTACGGGGTCCACGAAGACTTGCTTCACCTAAGCTAGTAAACCTAGATTTTGCCTTAGGTGGTCACCAATGGTGATTTTTTAACATTAAAGAAAAATAATCGCATTCCAGTGAATTGAGAGTCAAACCGACTGCTCTAATGGTGATAATGCTTGTACTTCTAACCCTTCGGAACCTAAAATCAAACGGTTTCCAAATTCCACTTCTTTTCTTGGCAGGTTATCCAAATTTGTTTATGGTGCGTCGACTCGGGTTGCTCCAAGCATATGACCGGGAATCTAAAGCTTCTCTATTTAGAATTTCGTTTGGGAAGTTTTTTGGTAAACCGTTATCGCTTGGGAATGATATTGTTGCTGCGAATTTGGGTTTCCGCGTGATCTTCAATGGGGAAATATTTTGATCACCAGGGTTTATTTCGTTGAGGGCTTGGGGCATAATCTGTTCTCGGTTGGGCAGTTCTGTGATTCAGATTTAGAGGTTGCTTTCAGGAGGAACTCGTGTTTTGTCAGAAATCTAGATGGTGTTGATTTGTTAAAAGGAAACCGTTCAACAAACCTTTACACCATCAATCTCCATGAAATGGCCTCTGCATCCCCAATTTGCCTCATGGCTCGAGCAACTTCTACCAAGTCATGGTTATGGCATCAACGTTTATCCCACCTCAACTTTGACACCATAAATGACCTTGCCAAAAATGATCTTGTCACCGGTCTTCCAAAATTCAAATATCATAAAGAACATCTTTGTCCCTCCTGTGAGCAAGGAAAAAGCAAAAGGGGCCGTCTTACCCACCAAACCAGTTCCAAATTCTAAGCGAAGGTTACTTCTTCTTATATGGATTTGTGTGGTCCAATGGTGATTGTGGACGATTACTCTCTGTTTCACTCTGGGTACATTTTACTAGATCAAAAGAGAAGCCCAGAAGTGATTAAAAACTAAAAAAAAATCTTCCTGAAGCGATCATTTCTGGTCCTTCTTCTGTCACCTGTCACCATCATAAGAACGATAACGCACTGATTCAAAAATCAAACCTTAAAGAATACTTTGATAGTGTTGGCATCTTCTCACCAAGCGTCTTCTGTTCAGAACACCTCAACAAAATGGAGTAGTGGAACGAAGAAATCGGACGTTAGTAGAGGCTGCTAGAACAATGTTGATTTTCTCTCGTGCACCGTTATTCTTATGGTGAAGCGATTGCTACTGCGTTGGATACACTCACAAACCGATCCATCATTCACGTCGATTTAACAAAAACACCATCCGAGCTCATTATACGGCAGAATAGAAAACCGGATATCTTCTTTTCTACATGTATTCGGGGCTCTCTGTTATCCCAAGAATGATCGTGAAGATATTGGGAAGCTTGGTGCATAAGGTGATATTGGCTTTTTCATTGGTTATTTGCTGATTTCCTCGTGCTTTATCAGGGTTTACAAATCCGAAGGACAAAGAAAAATCCATGAAGACAATGAATGTGACATAGGATGAGCTTTCGCAATGGTTTTGAACAAAGCAGTTTAAAACCCAGGCTTCAAAGCATAACTTCTCGACAAATCAGTTCAGGACTCGATCTGACTTATGCTCCGTCACAATAACAACTCTTAAACCAACTGAAGGTGATCTGGTGGATTTACTGTTCGAAGCTATGTTTGATGATTTTATGTGGTCAACCGTCTCTGCTCCAGAAACTGCTTCGGCTGCTCAAGTCCTCAAGTTCCTTCAGACTCCAACGGGCATTACAACAACAGTAGCACAACACGACAAATTTATTGCATCCTCTCAAGCTACAGATCTGCCAAATACTTCACAGGATGTTGACGAGCTTGAAATACAACAACATGTTCAGCATCAACCCGCAACAATTGCTGAAAATGTTCCAAATGCTATGTTCGATGCAAATACGTTTGTAAATCCCGCTTTGCTACTCTTATCCAACAAGTGATGTTGAATCTTCATCTCACAATATGTGGATCCCACGACCCTGCATACGTATTTACCAAACATCCCTCATGAATTATCAATTAGATAAGGAACATCACCTTGGAACAAGTGATCGGAGACCCTCTCGACCAGTTTTGAAAAGGATTCAACTGGATTCCGATGGTTGACATGTGCAAGGTAGCATTAACGGTAAGCACTGTGGAACCCTAAGAATGTCAAAGAGGCTTTATGACGACCCTGATGGATTTGAATCAATGAGAGGAGTTCTTCAGTTCAACAGGCTTGATGTATGGGTGTTAGTTCCTCTTCCGGATAAAATTAAAAACCTCTTACTTATGTAATGGTATCATAAAGACAAGCATGATGAAGAGAACACGTCATCCGAAACCAAGTCTGTCTGGTTGTGAGGGGTTATTCGCCATAGTGGAAGGGGATAGATTTTGAAGAATCCTTCGCTCTGTTGCTAGGATGGAAGCTATCAGGATATTTTTGGCATATGCTGCACACAAATCGTTCATTGTATTTCAAATGGATGTGAAAACTGCTTTCTTGCATGGTTCGCTAAAAGAGACGTTCTCGTTCGTCGTGTTCAACCTACGGTTTCAGCAATGTTGGTCATCCATGCCATGTCTAAAGTTATTAAAGAGGCTCAATATGGGTTTAAGCAAGCACCAAGGGCATGGTACAATGAATTGTCAAAGGTTCTCCTACAAAATCACTTCTTCAAAGGCACCATTGATCCAAGTTGTTTATAAGACGCTTCAACGATGACATCTTAGTGGTACAGGTCTATGTTGATGATATTATCTTTGGTTCTACAAACCCTAGGTATACCCAACTATTTTCTGACCTCATGAAAAGCCGCTTTGAAATGTCGATGATGGGGGAAATGATGTTTTTTCTTGGTTTACAAGTTAACCAATCCCCCCGTGGCATCTTCATAAAACCAGGTCAACACGTATTGTTATGAAATCCTTTAAAAAATATGAAATGAAGCTTGTGATCCCGTTTGGTACTCCAATGGATGAGCAAAGTCAAGCTTGACATTGATCAAAATGAGTCTCCAGTCGATGCAATGAAATATCATAGCATGATTGGTGCCCTAATGTATCTTACGTCTAGTAGACCGGACATTGTACATGCTACTTGTTTATGTGTCGATTACCGGCTAAGCAATCCGAGAAGCACCTCATGGAAGGTTAAAGGATCTTTTCGTTATCTCCAGCGGGAACCGTTAATTACGGGTCTTTGTATTTGAGGATTCTGGTTTTAAACTTTAACGGATTTGTAGATGCTGATTATGCGGGATGTAAAGACACCTTCAAGAGTACTTCCGGTGGTGCTCAATCATAGGCAAAAAAAAATTTGGTTAGCTAGGGTCCTCTAGAACAAGACTCTGTTACTGCGTTGTCTACGCGGGGAACAGAATATGTGACTCTATCCGTCTTGCTGTTGCCCAAAAGTCCTGTGGATGCGGACACAGTTAACGGATTATGGCTTTCTCTTCAACAAGATTCCAATCTATTGTGATTTGAAAATCAGCCATAGCATATCCTGCTCACCGGTCCAACACTCGAGAACAAAAACATCGCTGTCCCATCCATTTTCATAAGTAGGACACGGGAATTGGGGTTCAAATTGAACGGTAGGTTGTCAAGACGGATTACCAACTGGCCCCGACCTTTCACAAAGCTCTTCAGCAAGCACCGAATTCAACTATCTGGTTCGTCGCCTTGGTTTCATGCGCAGGTCTTATCTCCTAAAGAACTTGAACGTCTTGCAAAATCTCGTAATTCTTTGTATACTATTTTTTATCATTAAAACCAACAATACAAAAATATAAAAACCAAGAAAAACAAATTATAAAAAATATAAAACTATAAAAAACAAAATACAAATCAAAAAAAAAATATTTCGCAAAGAAAAAACAATACAAAAGAATCTTCTCCGACATGTCTCTCGGCAATCGATAACATTTACGCACCTAAAAATGTTGATCAATATTAACAAAGGTGAATAAATGAAGTAGAGCGAGAGTTTAGTTTCAAAATGCTTTCAAAACATTGTCCTCTCATTTTTTCTCTTACGACTTCGAAGTAAATGTCACTTAAGGACCTCGGTTCCAAAAGGAAAGGAAATGTTCATTTATGTAATTTATCCTAATCACGGGAAGTTCATATCTTCTCGGTCTTGAGCAAAGTCATATAAACATTCAAAAGTTTTGAATTCTCAAGAGAAGTTCTAAGGGAAATGATGGTAAATTAAGATATATCTCACATATTTCCTGTTGAGCACAATTTTTCAAGATATTTTCAAAAAGAAATTTTCAAATTCTTTCAAAATTGTGTGCTCAACAAACTCCTTCCAAGTTTCATATCTATTCTATCATTGAGGGGGACTAATAATAATATGATTCATTTACATGCACTCCTGTTCTCCCCAGGAATTTGTTAGGTTCATGTGAAATTCCGGACATTAACTTTGTTTTTAATTCACTAATAAAACTATCAAAAATTGTAAACAATATGCAATTTTTGAGGGGGGAGAATAGTGATTAAAATGTGATCAATAGGATTAATAATGGATACGATTCTTCATCTATAGGGCGTTCCAAAACCTGCATGTGCTAAATCTTTTCATATATGGTGCATATGTGTAGGGGGAGCTTTTTGGTACTCTGGAAACTCCGATGTGTCTCAAAATGATTTCACAGAACGTTGATTGATTTTTTTCATAGGCAATATCTCAAAGATCCGACCAACTGTTATCTTCTCAGCGGAGTAAAGGCGGTTAAGGTTAGGTATATTCGTTCCATGATCCAGCCAGAACCGGAGGGATCTACCCAGGAACACTCCATTTAGATAGAGTAGAAGTCCTAGGTATGATTGAAAAAGGAGTAAAGTGAGAATAAGGGGATAGTGCTGACTGAGATGGAGCTAGTGCTAGAATAAACCCAACAAGGTTCTAGTCATGAAGTCTCGGTAAGCACTGAAGGGGTTGAAGAATGGAAAAGAATTGTAAGGATAAAGGGTGAAAAGAAAGAAGCCCTCATAAACATTTAGGCAGAAACGGGATCAATGATAATCTATTGGTAATCACAAAGTGATGCTGATATTGAAGACAGTCATCTTGGACCCTCGTGATGCCAATGCACAAACCCCCTCTTAGCCACTCAGAATACTTCAAAAGATTTCTGTTTCATTTCTCCGGAGATCAACACATTTTCTATATGCTTTCTCATTCGAAAGATCGTTGATTTTGAAAAAGTGGCGAGTCGCTCCAGCCTGATTACCAAATAACAAATGTGCACTTGATAGAGTCTAGAGCCAACGTGATCCATCAAATATGTCACTAGGACACAAATTGCCAATATACAAAATGTTAGTACATCATTATACAACATTTGGTATCATTAAGTCCTACGCATTATACTCTGTGATAATTGGCCTGAAACATCAGAGTGTTCTCTTTCGTATCACAGTGAGATGGAATCCTTCTTGGCCAACATTCAATCAGGATTTTGGTTGAGTGACTTGCTGAGATTCTATATGAATCAAACTTGTGTCAAACTGGAAAAGAAACGAATCGTTCTGGTGCGTTCTACATGAATACTTGTTCCAGTAATATGGAATTGACGACTCAATCAGAAAGATCGTAACTATATGATTCACTCTTACCGTGTTTCTGCTTTGGAGAGCTCCTAGTAACGAGGAAACGGTGGTGCAGCTGCGAAACCCTTGTAGGAGATACTTTTGAATTCTACTGATCACAGCAGTATTTTTACTGATTAGGTAACCGTGTTATTAGCAACCATTATTCGACAAAGTGACAAAGGACACTTTCGTCCATTATAATGGTTTTTCTCTAACCTATACTTGCAGGTTTTCCTTTACGTGTGCAGCTTCTAGTCCATGGACGAGTCAGATTCAAGACCTCATGCTCAACCCACAAGATTAATTCATGATGAAGCTCATCTATCAACGTCTTCCGCAATCTCTGTGATGAACAAGCACTTCTCATAAGATACATTTTGTGGTTCATAGTAATCATGTTAAAAGAAAATGTTGAGGGAGATTGTTAAGCAAGCTATCAGATCTTGAGCATGGAGGGTGGGAGACACAAGATCGCAAGGCGGCTAAAGATTCACAAGGATAAAGATTTAGAGATCTCAGTAGTCAAGACAAATCAAGGCCAAAGACCACGATATCAGTATTTTGTCAAAGTATATCAAGTTAAAGATCAAGATCCAAGATCACAAGCATGCAAATGGATCTTCAAAAGGAATTCCCAAGAATACAAGGCTCCAAGACTCAAGACGTCACAAGAAGGATCCATAATTAAATGACCACCCTTTAGGGGGAGATTGTTAGCCGTGATATTTAGTAAAGTGATGGTCATTAAACAATCTCGAGCCTTGTATAGGAAAACGTAGTTTTCGGGAATTTAGTTAAGCTAGTTGGGCCTAGTTGTCGGGCTCAAGCCCATTTGTTTTATGAATCGGCCCAACTCAAAGCCCACTAGAATAGTCCTCTCTTAGAACTATTTAAAGCCCTCTCCAAGTGTGGAGAGGGTGTTGTTGCTTCTCATTTTTCTTTTGTGAAACAAGTAACCATTTTTCTTTGTTTTTTTACTTTCTCTCTCTAAAATCTATTTTTCTTATTTTTGTGTTTTGGTGATGAAATGATATCCTAACATAAAGGGTAGATATAGCGTGATCCGTCTCGTTTTTCTCTTCGATTTGAGAGGTCACGGGCCTGAAACGGACTTACGGATCAAAAGTTATGGCTGTTTTACTGAAACCCTTTTCTTCACACAAAAAATTCTTAGTAAACCGCTGCCAATTAGTAACTCGCTGTTTGATAACTCGCCGTTTAGCAACTCGCCGTTAGCAACTCGCCGTTAGCAACTCGCCGTTAGCAACTCGCCGTTAGCAACTCGCTGTTTTTAGCAACTCGCTGTTTTTAGCAACTCGCTGTTTTGGTCAACAAACCGCCGTTGACTATTTCCTTAAATCGTGGATCTTGTCCCTTTCCTTACCAAACCGCCATTATGAACACCAAGCTCGATTTTTTCAAAATCGCTCAAATAAGCATTTAAGCCACGAACCAAAGCAAGGATTTGCAATATTAAGCGTCTCTAAGAAGATTTAACACACAATAACATGTATATCTTTGTGGATCGTCCAAAAAATAGCAACTCTCCACGAAGAACACCTTACTTTGTTTGCTTATAATTCGAGCTAGGAGCTTGTTTAACACACGAAATTTGAAGCACTCTTACCTTTTTATGTGTAGAACAAGTGAAGATCAAGAATAACAACCCATTAGACCCAAAAATTTTTTTGAGCCGTGGGTATTTTTCCACAAAATAAGCCACGAATTTGAGCTAGTTTAGCCACACGAATCAATCACGAATCCACCCTTTGCTCTGATGCCAATTGTAGGATCCCGTAATCACTTCATAACATATAATCAAACACGAAATCGGAACTAGAAATGAGAAAGAGAGTGAGTTGTTTAGAGAGAGAAAAGAGAGAGAGTCGAGAGAGAAAAGAGAAAAGACATATTTTTAGAAAATGAACAACTTCTCTTTTCTAAATAGAAAAGAGTTTATATACCCTGTCGCGTTAAATGACGCGCGGGATATTTAACTAGAACCCGGGCTCAGGTTTTGCTTTGGATTAAACCCGAAACATATACAATATTAGATTAACTATCGAGTCCGATTCCTGATATTATCCTATTACAACATTAACTAATTAAAGACCGAAGCTCCATCGTAGAGTGACCGAACTTCCTTGTTCGACTCAATAAATTGAGGCTAACAAAAGGCAATCCAAAGCCAAAGTCAGTCAAAGTCAAAAGTCAGCCACATGAAGAAAATGCAACTTGAGGGGCTAAAACTGCCAAACCTCAAGTTGTGTTACAAAAAGACAAGGGCTGAAATCAAAAATTGCGGGTGAAGTATAACTTTAG
>BQNB010130861.1:0-18869 GCA_026074375.1 Tanacetum coccineum
GAATTCATTCACAATGAAGATGGAAATCCTGCTTGAGCCAACATCAAACAAGCTCATGGTAGGTAACTTGTGCGATTCTACAACTGGAAAAAACGATGGTGTGATTCTATAAGAATCAAACTTGTTCCAGGAAATGGATCAACGGTTGTTAATGAATTTTTGAAATGATTAACACTCTCGATGTGTCACAAAAACGCTTTTGCAAGTGATACACCGATTGATTTTCAAATCAATTTTCTATTTTCAATCGGTGAGATAGTAACTCGCTGGTTCACTCTTATCGTGCTGTCTGCTTTGAGACGTTCCGATAATGAGAACATGCTGAGTTTGATGAATCTAATACACATGTGTTAGAAAGATTCTATACTTCAGCTGGAAATCCTGTCAAGGAGATTCTTCTTAAATTGAATCTACCTGATCACAGGTCGATCCTCACGGATTCGAAGGTTACTCCAACCAAACACGGGCGAATGACAAAGCCATATTCGTCCCCCCGCTTTATTGCTAACTGTTTTATTGCAGGAAACTTAAAGATGGTGGTGAAGGTACCTGTTTCCCGCTGACTCACAAGATTCATAGCCACATGCTCATACCAGACCGACAAACATAAAGACATCATGAAAGCTCAAGTACATGTTTCAAGACTTCCGCTACTCTGATACCGTACGTCTTTCTTGAAGTGACAAAGTATTAAAGTCAAAGAATTTCAAAGAAGTTTCCGTCACTCTGATACCGAACGTCTTTCTCGAAGTGACGAAGTGTTAAAGTTAAAGAATTTCAAGAAAGATGCAACATTAAAGCTTTTCAAGTCAACAAATCAAGAAAGGTATGAGCATGTCGGTCCAAAGTCACAAGTTTCACAAGATGGCAAAGTTCATTAAGATGGCGAAGAGATTATGCTTGGTTGATGATCTCAAGATGCTCAAGATCACATTCTTACATACAAGTTAAAGATAAAGGAACAAGCTCGATCCCAAAGTCACTAATCACTACAACACATTCACAAGAGTAAATCAAGAAATGAAGTTTACGAGCTGAAGACTAAAGATAAAGCATAGTATGTTAGGATTAAATTTTGTAAATTGGAGTGACCTCCCTTAGGGGGAGATTGTTAGAAACAAGAAAAGTATCAGTCACTTCCAATGTAGAATAGTCAAAGCTCGTAGTTAAGTTAATTAAGCTAATATGGCCCAAAGGCCCATAGAAAGCCTATTAAGGCCCATGGCCGGTTATGTTTGTAAGTATACATACCCTTTCCATGCCTTAGAGAGGGTGTTGGTTGGTTTTGTATTCTCATTTCACTTAATGAATTATATGTTTCTTACTTTCTCTCTCTAGAGTACATCCTTCCTTCCACTCTCTCTCACTAAGTTCCTTCCTATTTCATATCAAAGATTACTTGTATTCTTCATTAACTCTGAACACTAGCAGTATTAACTTATACACCAGCAGCATTAACTGTGTACAAGCAGTAGTAACTACTTAGAATATTTTCTTCAATCTTCACCAATAGTACTAACTTTACTCTAGTAGTACTAACATATACTAATAGTAGTAACTAGCAGTACTAATATACACTAGCAGTACTAAGTTACACTAGCAGTACTAAGGTACACTAGCAGTAGTAACTATGAACTAGCAGTACTAACTACTTAGCATATTTTTCATTAAAGTTAATGACCAGCACTGACTTTTGCTTAGCAGTAGTCATACAAACCTTAGCAGCAGTAACTCTAAGATCATCAAAAAGTCTTTTAATCCCAACAAAGAACGAACTCGTACACCTTTTATATAACCCGTGTCTACTAACTATCAATCCACTATCTATTCTTAACTCGTGTTCTTGAGAAAATCTTTAAAATCTTGGTTTCTTTCTTCCTTGTGGTTCATCCGGTTCTAGAGATAGAAAAGAGAGATGGAAATTTTTTATTTTGATTTCAAAATGATGCATGAACCAAAAATGTTTGAGGTGGTGGTGGTTAAAAGAGTACTATGAGATATGGTAGCAAAATAATATCCTCCTTGTCCCCTTATCCCCTAGGCGTCCAAACAAGTATCCAAGGAGGGTCTCGGGTTTTCCTTTTTGCATCGGGATCACTTAAAAACTTAATTTTCATCTATTTAAAATGTCAACTGAACTTAGTTATTACTTTCATTGCATTTAAAATCATTTTTCCATAAATCTAGGTTATTCACACGACACCTATCACATTAAATTGCTACAAAAATCCATTTTGAGCCGTTGTCAGCCGACTCCGGACCGAAAACATGAATTTTTGACAAAACTCAACCGAACCTTGATCATCCATTTAAAAACACTTCAAACCACAAAATAGGGTTTGACAACTTATATTCAACCAAAATTTCACCTTTTTATGACCGTTACAGTCTTTTGCTGAATTTTACGAAAACAACCATTTTCTGATAACTTTCAAATCTCACACTCACGATTTACGTTTTAAACCAACGTTATTTTATTATCATGAATTTAATAAATAAATAAACCCTTCAACTCATTCCCAAATTCATTTAATCTCCACACTTGAATAAACTGTCGTGTCGATACGCGTTGTATGAAGATTTTTCGCTAAACGCGGGAAAACTTCCCGGAAAGCACTGAAAACATCAAAACCACTCTAAAACAGAAAACCGAATCAAAAGTGATTCATTTACGAACTCAAAACTCCATCAAACTCCCGGTTAAACCGAAACCTTTTTTACACAAAAAATAGTCAACAGAAGTCAACTTTTCATCTTTCATCAGGAAAACTGATAAGATCGAAAGACTTCAAAATACAAAATTATAATATTTCATAATACTTAACCCTGAGAAAATTTCTGATTATCACATCCAAACCTTCAATACGCCATATCCATTGAAATTGGATACGCCATATCAAAAGTATGGGAAGACAGACTCGAGAAAATTAAGACAATACATTCCGGGTTGTCTCCCGGCAAGCACTTTTGTATACAGAAAAGTTTTTAAGTTAGACTTGCCCCAGTTTCACTCCATCCTTATAAAACAACTTGGGGTCGAACGAGATGCCAAATGGCATATATAAATTTTTAAAAGAATTTATTAGCATCCCTTCGATAAGATAATTCCAAGTCACGACATTAATACCAAATTCTTTGATAAAAGATTTAATTTTGAAAAATTTACTGAATGTATCATGACTTGTTTCAAAAAGCTTATTTGAACCTTGTGTATCGATACTTATTACATTAGGTAATGGTTCGACAGATATATCCCTCGAAGACTGTTTGATATCGATTTTATCTTCATTATTGTCCGAATCTGATTTTAAATCACTGACAGAAACTAATTTCTATGAAAATAAGTTTTTTCGTCAAATGATATCATGAAATTAAAATCAACCTTTTTAACATGATGAGCACTTACCATAGGCTCAGATGAGACTTCCAATTTAGATGTCAGATCATCTTTGTAGATAATGGCTAGGAACTCATTCTCAAAATCATTGAAGTAGTCGATATTTTTAAAATAACTGACCTTACCATACAAAGCGGTTTCCTAATTAAACTTCTGACCGTGCCTACGTGCTTTTTCGGCTTCAAGCTGAATATATTCTTCCATAGTGATGTCGGGTCATCCATTTCCTATAATAAATTGGCTAGGAAAGAAAAAGGTCACTTTTCAGCATGTGCTAAGCATTGAGAAATTAACCATTGAGAAGTAAAGTATTCATCCTCCTTTTCAGTAGGTTCTAAGCATATCCTTGGGATGATATGTAAATACATATGCTTCAGTCCACTAAACGTTCAGCTTTCCATATTGAACTCAGCTACCAAGTTTCCTCAGTAGGGAGTTGGGTGTCCTAGCATTTAGCGACATGGTTGGACTTTAAACCCATCCCTTCATCAATGGTTGGGACCTCACATACTCTATAGATACCACCCCATTCATGATAAGCTCATGAATCATGCTATTCCTGACACCTAAGTGTCTAGACTTCCCATTGTACATCTAGCTATAAGCCATTGCCAATGTAGCAGCACTATCACAAAGGATAGATATAGGTGCTATAGGTTTAGACCATAGTGGAATCTCAAGGATCGGGTTTTTCAACCATTCAACCTCCTTACCAGCAGCTGCTAAAGCCACAAATTCATATTCCATCGTTGAACCACTGATGCAAGTTTGTTTCTTGGAAGCCCAAGAAATTGCACCTCCACCAAGCAGGAATACCCAACCACTGGTAGACGAATTGTCTTCAATATTGCTAATTCAGCTTGCATCAGTGTATCCTTCTAAGACCAAAGGATAGCCAATATATATCAAACTATATTCTATGGTTTTCTTCAAGTACTTCAGTACCCGCTGAATTGCTTGCCAATGCTGAGTACCAGGATTACTAGTATACATGCTCAGTTTACCTACTACAAAAGCAATATCAGGCCTTGTATAAGTCATGGCATACATCAAGCAGCCAATCACCATAGAATGCTCAATTTGAGATACAGCCTGACCATTATTGGGCATTAGCTTCTCACTTGTATCCATAGGATTACTCACTGTAGTGCAATCAAAGTAATTGAATTTTTTTAGTACCTTCTCAATATAATGAGACTAAGAAATTGTTATTCTATTACTTTTATGTTTAATGCTTATACCAAGGATAACATCAGCCTCCCCTGTGTCCTTAATAGAGTACCTTGATGACAAAAATCACTTTGTCAGGTCAACTGAATTTGGTCAGTGCTAAAGATCAGCATGTCATTAACATATAGACAAATGATGACTCCTTTACTAGTTTCATCAATTTTTTTTGTTAGGAATCAAGAAAAGACTCGGTCACACCTAAACTATGTAGCTCGTAGGTCTTAGATAGTTTTTGGAACATTAGTAAGCTAGTTAGACCAAAGCCCATGGAAGTTAAGGCCTAACCGGCCATATTGATGTATCAATACCCTCTCCATAGCTTGGAGAAGGTGTTGGTTGGTTTCATTTCTCACACACTATAATCTAATATTCTCTCTTTCTTTCTCTCACTAGAAACCTTCCTTCCATCTCTTTCTTTCTCTAGTTTCTTATTGATTGTTTAAGTGTTTAGATAAAACACATATTATACAATTGGTATCAAGAGCCATAGGGTGATTTAGGTGGTTTTGTGTGCGTTTTGTTTGGTCCTTTTACTTGCGTCATTTGGTTCGAACACAATAAGAAGTTTTCACTTTTTGAGTGTTTTAAACCATAAAGTTTACATTTTTATACTTCTTTTATCAAAGTCTTAGCTAGTTATGCAAGAAAAAGCCTAGGAAAACATCAAAAGCTTGTGTCTTTTGAGTCCTTTTTGGTTCGAAAGTGGATTTACACTCAAAATCTTGATTTAAAATTTTTTGTGTTAAAAACCATAAAGTTTGTGTTTTTAAGGTTCTACTAGGCTTAGAATAGTAAGTTGTACAAGAAAAATCAAGAAAATCGTCAAAAAGTGTGTCTTTAAGTGTTTTGAATAAAGTGGGTTTCGAATTGGTCTTGGCGAATTATTCATATTCTTGAGGCAATTTATACCACTTTCATTGGAAGATTTATACACTTCTCTTGGGTGATTTATACAGTTTCTCTTGGGTGATTTATACATTACACTTGGTTGATTTATACATTTACCTTGGGAGACTTATACACTGTTTTACCTAGGTGATTTATACATCTCTTTTTGATGATTTATACAGTTTTTCTGTGATTTCTAAAATCCCGTAAAATATTCATTTATATTCTTGGTATTATCAAGAATTTAAAATCCTGAGTAATCTCAAGACTCAATCACTTAAACAAACATCACTTTAACATAAATTCCTCTAATCACTGAATGATGAAAAGTTATCTTTTCTCATTTAATCAATCAATTCACAATGACAACTTTAGCAGAATTTATGATCATTGCCGGTGTGGACAACCGTCCTCCCATGTTGGAGAAATCTTTGTATGACTCTTAGAAGAGCCGTATGGAACTATACATGGATAATAGGGAGAATGGGAGAATGATTCTTGACTCAGTTTGAAATGGTCTACTAGCATGGCCTACTATTGTTCAAGAGGATGGTACCACTAGGACTAAGAAGTATGAAGAACTTTTAGCTACTGAGAAGATACAAGTTGACTGTGATCTTAAAGCTACCAACATTGTTCTTCAGGGTCTTCCACCTGATGTGTCTGCCATTGTCAATCATCATGAGGTTGCAAAAGAGATATGTAACAAAGTTAAGCTTCTTATGCAAGGCACGAAATTGTCATTAAAAGAAAAGGAATGTAAATTATATGATGAGTTTGATAAGTATTCATTTATGAAGGGTGAAACAATGTATCAATACTACTGGAGATTTGCTCAACTAATCAATAACATGAATGTTATCAACATGTCGATGAGACCAGTTCAAGTGAATACAAAGTTTCTGTACAGTCTACCACCATAATGGAGCATGTTTGTGACGGATGTGAAGTTGGCTATAGATTTGCATACTACAAACTATGATCAATTGTATTTATATCTCGAACAACATGAGGCACATGCAAATGAAACTCGCTTGATTCGTGAACGATACCAAGATCCTCTTGCATTTGTTGCCAACTATA
This sequence comes from Tanacetum coccineum, assembly GCA_026074375.1. Classification (NCBI taxonomy): domain Eukaryota; kingdom Viridiplantae; phylum Streptophyta; class Magnoliopsida; order Asterales; family Asteraceae; genus Tanacetum; species Tanacetum coccineum. Next base: position 6,599 of record BQNB010130861.1, read on the forward strand.
ATCAACCACTGTCTCACCTTACCAACTATCATTCTTAATACAACAATACATAGTTTCCTTAACAAACAAACACAATGATTCCACAAGTTCACTCTCCTTAATCATATTTACCAATGTATGCAACACCTCATCTATCACAACCACAAATTAGTCATTCATCCATTCCACCATCACCACAGTACTAGTCTCATATGGATCCTCAAACCTTATCTGTTCCACAAAATGCTTATCATTCACCTTAAGTTTCAACTCAACCAATGACTGAGTTTCCTCTATTGGATTCAGGTCTTGATGTTCTCGTGTTTACTCAAGGAGAAGATCCTATTGCCTGCCTCAACAAGGCAATGGCTTTCCTGTCAGCTATAGCTTCTTCAAGATTCCCTTCAACCAACAATCAACTGAGAACTTCCTCTAATCCAAGAAACCAGGCCACTATTCAAGGTGGCAGAGTTACTGTGCAACAAGTTTAAGGGGGACAAGGACAAAGTTATGCTGGTACTGGCTATAAGGGTAATGCTACTAGTTCAGGAGGAAACAATACAAGAGGGCAGGCAAGAGTTGTTAAATGTTATAATTTTCAAGCTGAAGGACACATAGCTAGGAAATGTACTCAGCCTAAGAGGCTAAGGAGTGTTGCATGGTTTAAGGACAAGGCAATGTTGGCTGACGCACAAGAATCTGGTCAAATCTTGGATGAAGAGAAACTAGCATTTCTTGCAGATCTAGGCATTCTAGATAATCAAGCTGCTCAGACAACCATTCCAAACAATGTTGCTTTCCAGAATCGGGATTTAGATGCTTATGATTCTGACTGTGAAGATGTCTCTAATGCAAAGGCGGTTCTGATGGCCAATCTTTCTAACTATGGTTCTAATGTTATCTCAGAGGTACCTTATTCTAAACCCTATCATAATGATATGGACAATCAAAGTATGCATGTAATGCAGAATTTTGAACAAACACCAGTTGCTAATTTTCCAGATAATGAGATAACAAGTGATAGCAATATCATTCTGTACTCTTAATATTTGCAAGAAACACAATAGGCAGCTGTTCAAGATACTAATTTATATGAACAACAATATTTAATGATTTTATCTGTGATTGAACAAATGTAAGAACAAATGATTAATCATGTAAATAATTAGGAAAAGGCTCACCAGTAAAAGAATAATGAATCTGTAACCGCTGAGCTTGAGAGATATAAAGAACGAGTCAAAACTTTTGAACAACGTCTTAATATTGATTTAAGCACTCGTGAAAAAATGATTGATTCTTAAATGGATGATATGATTAAGGAAAAATTTGCACTTAAGCAGCAAATTGACTCACTTAAACAAAATCTTTCTAATCAAATCAAGGAAAAGGAATCTTTATTACAAACATTTACTGTTTTCAAAAATGAATCTAAAGAAAAGGAACGTAAATATATGGACAAAGAAATTGATTTAGAAAAATGAATCCAAAGAAAAGGAACTGGATAATATTGTTTATAAAGTGGGTCAAGCTGCTCAAACAGTGCACATGTTAACAAAGCCACAAGTTTTTTATGATGACACTCACAAACAAGCTCTTGGTTATTAAAATCCGTTTTATCTTAAGAAAGCTTAGCGGATTAAGCCACCCTTGTATGATGGTAGTGTAATAAATGGTCAACATGTTGTTATTCCTGTGATTGATGACGAAGAGACATTAATTTTGGAAGAAGTAAGTCAATCTAAAATGCTTGGAAAATAAAATGATCATATTTCAAAAGACAAGAAAATTAATACTACTCTAATAAATTATGTTGAGTTAAATCAATTGTCTGAAGATTTTGGTAAACGTTTTGTTCCACAACAAGAATTGTCTGCTGAACAAGCTTTCTGGTTACAAACTTCAAACCCTAATACTGAAAAATATGATATTTCACCTATTAGAACTGAAGCTCCTAGTATACTTCCTAAGGTTAGTTTGGTTAATACAAGTCTTAAAAAGATAAATTCCATCTTTCCGAATTTAACACCTTGGTGAAAAAGCGGATTACACCTGATGCTATTAAAGAAGGGGAATAGGGGTTTGAACACACTAAAGCTATTTTTCTAAATGAAATTATTCCATTTTAAAGACCTTAAAAGACATATTCAATGTTTTTGATAAAGATCTTCTAAATGAGATAACGAAAGTACAAACAGTCTTTAACCAAATGGAAGTTGTTGTTCAACAGTGTTTAGTAGACAAACAATGCTTTGAAATTAATAAGAAACAACTTTTTCTTGATAATGATCGACTCTTACACCAAATCATGTCTCAGGATATTCTGCTTACTATTATGAATTCTTCTACTATTTATGGTGATTCTGTGAATTTGGAATTGACAAGAAGTGAATCTTGTGATAAGTGTTTTGATCTTGATGCTGAACTTTTGAAAAAACAAAATGCATATAATGATCTTATGAAAAGTTAGTCACAACTTGAAAAACATTGCATTTCTATTGAATTAACAATGCAACTTAATCAAGAAAGTTTTCAAAAGGACAAATCATGTGATAATCAAAATGCTCTTGATATTCCAGAATATTTTGAAAATACTGATTTAAAAGCTCAGCTACAAGCTAAAGACACTACCATTCGTAAGTTGAATAAACATATCAAATCTGGGTAAGTGCACTCACGAGTAAGAGGAGCTTGTCTTCTTACACCTGTTCCTGAATCATGGTTGTCTTCGCTATTTCTGCTTCTGGTTGCATCACGTTCTGCCAACACGTCAACAACTCCTTAGGCAATTAGTATCTTAAGTTGAGCATCAGTTATAGGGGTAGTGGTGGTGGTTGTTGTGGTGTCTCTTCTCTTTGGTGCCATTATCTTCAAAATCAAAGGAGTAATATAATTAGTCTAGTTCTAACATTCGTGTTCCAAAGGTGAAATGTTGCAAGATAATATGTTAAAGTTGTGTAAGTGTTCTTGGACCATCATGTTATTCGTAATGTCTTGAGAAATGTTCTAGTATTTATATAGATAACTCCTATATAAACAAGTGTAAAATATACTTAGGAGAAGATATATATATATATATATATATATATATATATATATATATATATATATATATCATGAGTAGTAATATACGTAATGTAATATAAACACGTATATTAATCATGTAAGCATCTAGTATGACCAACTAATGCAAACAAATAGTGTATGTATGTCCTGTGAAAAGAAAAATTTTGTATGAATGCGATGTTCTAGAAAAGGTTTTAGTCCAAGCAAATTGTTTGACCTGGTTTCTTTATACCTTGGCTCTAGATTACAATCCGTAAGACTCCCCAAATTGGGTCGCACGCAACGGAATTTTGTCCGGGGACGTTACTTCATAAGTACATTGCACAAGCTATGAGAGAACGACCTCTAAATGAGTCGTTTGAAAAGTAATCTCGTTGATTTAATTAAAATTAACTTCTTATAGCACTTGTCCCATATTACATCACAATGAAAATCTTGAAAGTAATACAACGAGATTTGTTTGTAGAAAACCATGTATGTAATCTTGTATAGTCTAGACTCCAATACACATCATGTATGTCAAGCATCTAATTCACCTGAGAAAATATGCTTAAAAGTGTCAACATAAAGTTGGTAAGTTCATAGATTTTTGTAAATGTAAATGTTGGATCAAAGATTTGTAAAGAGTATATGACCATTTCAATCGTTATAATAGTCACCAAAAATGTATGCATGAATATTGAAATCAAAGATGTGTATGACTATTGTATCCCATACGATAGTCACAAAAAATTGAGTATAGTCAGAACAAAGCGTTTGTAAAGTATTCATGACCATTGTATCCAATACAATAGTCACCATGTGTGATTTCAGTTGCACCCCTAAGTTCATGAAACTGCGATGTAGACTTATATGTATGCCACTTAATTTAAGGCACAGTAAGAGTTCATAAGTATGTAGTTGTTGGCCCTGTAGACACACATCCAATCATGCTCCGACATAGTATAACGTTCGTTTCTAGTGATAGCTTATCACCCGAACAGGGATTGTCAATCCCGAATAGATCTATCTTATAACATTCATGCTTACCCTCTGAGTAATTGTTAGGATTCTGAAGCTTCTACAAGTTAATACTGCTGGCTCAATATTAATATTGCTAGTGAAGACTTAATGTTGTTAATGAAGATTAAATAAATAAGTCTAAGTGTTTAGTACTGCTAGCTTTATAGTTAGTACTGCCAGTACATTGTTAGTACTACCAGTAATAGTTAGTACTGTTAGTTAGTATTAGTACTGCTAGTGTATTGTATTAGTATTGCTTATGAGATATGCATGAGATAAATTAGAAATAGATATGCATTATCTCTTAACGCGTTTTGTAAAGCCCATTAGGGTTTCCTTAGTCTATAAAAGGATCCCTAGGCATAGTTAGTATATATAGTTCTACACAAATCAATAGAGATCGATTAGCAATCATAGTCTTTGTAATCTGTAACCTAGGCAGATTCAAGTTATAATATAAAGTTCTTTTGTGATTCTTAATATTGTTCTTCTTAGCATTATTGATTAGTTTCTTCTGCTAATCAATAGTTTAAAATCAGTGTTTCAATATTGTTGCTTTAGAATTATCTAAAGGAACAAACCCTTTACAAGCTAAAGGTTAAGATCTATTCAGTAAACGATCCAACAAGTGGTATCAGAGCTTGTGTGGAAACTCTGAATAAGAAGAACTCAATTGTAAGATGGCAGAACAAGACATTCCTCCACCTACTATCACAGCAATGAAAATCCCTATCATCAGGAAGGGAGAATATGATATTTGGAGCATGAGAATGCGACAATATATCTGTCACACAGACCATAACCTATGGGATGTTATTGTCAATGGAGATCTAGAAGAAGAGCCTGCACCAACTGGAGAAACATCTGCTCCTCCTGCTCCTAAGACTTGCCAACAACTGGCTACTAAAAGGAATCAGGAAATATTAAGATCATCTTGCATTTTAGCAATACTGATGAATACTTCCCTCAAGTTTCAAAATGTTGCGATGATAAAATCACTCTGGGAAGCAATCAAATCAAGGTTTGGAGGTAATGAAGAATCCAAGAAGATGCAAAAAAATATTCTAAAACATCAGTTTGAAAACTTTTCTACTACATCAAATGAAAGTCTGGACAAGGCTTATGATAGGTTCCAAAAACTCATAAGTCAATTGGAGGTTCATGGTGCTCCAATATTAAAGGAAGATATCAACCAGAAGTTCCTAAGAAGTCTTCCTCCTTCATGGAATCAAATTGCTCTAATCATGAGAAATAAGATAGACATTGATGACCTCTACAACAAACTAGGGTCTACGAAGATGAGATGAAAGGTCTTCGAAGTTTCCCACTTCTACTATCTCTATAACTTGTCATTTCTTTCCTTTGAGAACACTAGTAGTACTAATGAAGTTAATACTGCAAGTGGAGATTTTGGGGTTAGTACTACTGGAGGAATTAGTCAAGTTTCATCTATCCCATGTGCTCATGATGTAGTGTGCTCTTTCTTTGCATAACCAACAACTAGTCCTCAACTTGAAAAATGAGATTTTTTAGCAGAATGAATGAGATGACTTAGAAGAATTGATCTAGATGGCAGGTGGTTATGTTGACTGTCAGGGTGAGGAAATTCATTCAGAAGACAGGAAGGAACATGGATTTCAAAGAAAAATAACCTGTTTCACTTGATAAATCAAAAATTGAGTGCTACAACTGTCACAGAAAAGGGCATTTTGCTAGGGAATGCAGATCTGGAAGGAATCAAGGGAAAAGATCTTATGGTGACAATGGTAGGAGCAATGCACCAACAAATGAATCTTCATCACAGGCACTGGTGGCTCAAGATGGTATAGGAGGATATGACTGGAGTAATGATTTTGAAATAGAACAGTCAACTATGCTTTAATGGCAATCTCTTCTTCAAGCTCATCAAGTTCTTCTAACAAAGAGGTACAAAAATGTTCTAAATAATGTCTTGAATCTTTTAAAACTCTTCAAAAGAATTATGATAGTGAAAGAGAAAAACATAGCAAAGCAAGACTAGAAATTCAGGGTTATCAGTTAGCCTTAGAGTTACTAGAATCTAAGATACTTGTACATGAAAAGAATGAATTGGCTTGGGGTGAAAAATATGAGTTTCAAAACTATTAGCTTAAATGCAGAAGGGAGAATATGATATTTGGAACATGAGAATGCGACAATATATCTGTCATACAAACCATAACCTATGGGATGTTATTGTCAATGAAGATCTAGAAGAAGAGCATGCACCAACTGGAGAAACATCTGCTCCTCCTGCTCCTAAGACTGCCAAACAACTGGCTGCTAAAAGGAATCAGGAAAGAGTTAAGAGCATCTTGCTTTTAGCAATACCTGATGAATACCTCCTCAAGTTTCACAATGTTGCAGATGCTAAATCACTCTGGGAAGCAATCAAATCAAGGTTTGGAGGTAATGAAGAATCTAAGAAGATGCAGAAAAATGTTCTAAAACATCAATTTGAAAACTTTTCTACTACATCAAATGAAACTCTGGACAAGGCTTATGATAGGTTCCAAAAACTCATAAGTCAATTAGAGGTTCATGGTGCTCCAATATCAAAGGAAGATATCAACCAGAAGTTCCTAAGAAGTCTTCCTCCTTCATGGAATCAAATTGCTCTAATCATGAGAAATAAGCCAGACATTGATGAGATTGATATTGATGACCTCTACAACAACCTTAGGGTCTACAAAGATGAGATGAAAAGGTCTTCAAGTTCCACTTCTACTTCTCAAAACTTGGCATTTCTTTCCTTTAAGAACACTAGCAATACTAATGAAGTTAGTACTGCCAGTGGAGATTTTAGGGTTAGTTCTGCTGGAGGAATTAGTCAAGTTTCATCTACCATATGTGCTCATGATGTAGCGTGCTCTTTCTTTGCACAACCAACAACCAGTCCTCAACTTGAAAATGAGGATTTTCAGCAGATTAATGAAGATGACTTGGAAGAATTGTATCTTAGATGGCAGGTGGCTATGTTGATTGTCAGAGTGAGGAAATTTATTCAGAAGACAGGAAGGAACATGGATTTCAAAGAAAAACGACATGTTTCACTTGATAAATCAAAAATTACGTGCTACAACTGTCATAGAAAAGGGCACTTTACTAGGGAATGCAGATCTGGAAGGAATCTAGGGAAAAGATCTTATTGTAACAATGGCAGGAGCAATGCACCAACAAATGAATCTTCATCATAGGCACTGGTGGCTCAAGATGGTCTAGGAGGCTATGACTGGAGTAATGATTTTGAAATAGAACCAGTCAACTATGCTTTAATGGAAATTTCTTCTTCAAGCTCATCAACTTCTTCTGACAATGAGGTACAAAAATGTTCTAAACAATGTCTTGAATCTTTTAAAACTCTTCAAAAGAATTATGATAGTAAAAGAGAAAAACATAGCAGAGCAAGACTAGAAATTCAGGGTTATGAGTTAGCCTTAGAGTCACTAGAATCTAGGATACTTGTACATGAAAAGAATGAATTGGCTTGGGGTGAAAAATATGAGTTTCAAAACTATGAGCTTAAATGCAGAGAAATAAAAATTAACAACCTTAATCTGGAATTAAAAAAAGCTATTAAGGAAAGTGATGAGTTTAAATTAAAGATAGAAAAATGGGGAGAATCATCCAAGAATCTTGATGAATTACTCAACAGTCAAATGAGTGCTAGAGATAAAAATAGTTTAGGATATAGTACACAATTGAATGAAATGAGTAACAATTCTGAAACTGATAGTGAGATTAGTTTGAGTGTTTTTTATGTAAGATCTAGTGATGAAGAGTCCACACCAGCTAATGATAGGTTTTCTAAAGCAGATGGGTTTCATGCTGTCCCCCCTCTTATAACATGGAACTTCTTAACCCCAAGAGCTGACATATCATTTGCAGGTTTAGATGAATATGTCATTAGGAAGAAAATAATTGAGTAAAAAACAACTGATCTTAATACTAAAACAAGTGAGACTATAGGTAAAACAAATGAAGCAAATACTTAAAATTCTAAGATAGTCTATGAATCAGTTAACAGAGATAAAGTTATCATTGAGGATTGGAACTCAGATGATGAGGATGATGTGTCTGAAGTGCAAATAGTTAGTCCTGTTAAGATAAATGAGACTCAAACAGTTAAAACTAGAGTTGATAAAATTGATCAAACTTCTTAGAAATAAGGAATTAGTTTTAAGAAAATAAAAGCTTGCTTTGTCTGTAAAAGTATTGACCATTTGATCAAAGATTGTAATTTTCATGACAAACAGAGTCAAGAACCTAAGCTGAAAACTGTGGTCAATACTGGTTAAAGGGTAGACAAACCAGTATGGGATAATACTAAAAGGGTTAATCATCAAAAGTTTTCAAAATACCCTCATTTAAGAAAGACTTTTGTCCAATCAGGAGTTCTAACAAGAACAGGTTTGATTACTCTTGTTAAGCAAAATGAGAAAAGAGCAGTTCATAAAGTTAGTACTGCTAGGCCAGTTAGTACTGCTAGGCCAGTTAGTAATGTTAGGCATGTTAGTTCTGTTAGATCATTTGCTCCAAAAATAGCACAAACTAGTGGTGCTATTAGACCAATTTACCCAAGAATGGACAATGTAAGACCAAGAGGCTCATATTCACCTATCAAGAGGTCTTACTACACAAAACCAGCTTTTAGACCCAAATACTTAAAACAAGATGTTAAAACTTTTGGGGTTCAAAATATGACCATTATTGGGTCAAGAGCAGTAGTTAATACTAGTAAAGGTAAGATGGATACTGACCTTAAAAAGTCAAGGTGGGTTTGGAGGCCTAAGGGAAATTACTTGGATCATGTATCCAAAGACAGTGGACCATTCATGCTCAAGAAGGTTGAGTATGTTGACCCAAAAGGGATTTCTAAGTCTGTAATGGCTTGGGTCCCTATGAGATACTAATTATCTTACCTTTTATGCAGGGCAATCTAAAGATCTTGTTACAGGATCACACAGTGGTGGATAGTAGTTGCTCTAGCCATATGACTAGAAACAAAGCTTATCTTTCTGACTATGAAGATTACAATGGAGGCTTTATGGTTTTAGAAGTGATCCCAAAGGAGGTAAGGGTAAAGGTACACAAGATTCTTATGTTGCAGGTTCATTAGGAAAAGATAAAGGACCTACTCAGGAATACATACTGCTTCTACTACAACCTCATAGGACAAGGATTCATGTAGAAGATGTTGCACCAGCTACACATAAAAAAACCTTTTGAGGGTTCTCCTAAAGACAATGATGTACAAGATTCAGAAGATGTTGCTGATAAGGAAGGACAACATTAGATAACAGAAGATAAACAAGTCTTGCATGATGAACTTGAGAAGATGATTGCTCAAGAAGTGGTTGCTAAAGCTTTGGATGATGCCACAAGACAAGCTTTTGAAGAAGAAAAGAGGAATATTGCATCTCAAAAGAGGGGAGCTCAAACTACCAGTATTAACAAACTTAGTACTAGTAGGTCATATGTTAGTACTGCTACCACGCCATATGTTAGTGCTGCTAGTACTCCCACAGGTGCAAATGCTAGTGAATCATCATTTCTCTATCTTGGAGGAAAAATACCTATTGATGCATATACTCTCCCTAATGCTCGTTTACCTATTGATCCAAATATGCCTGATTTGGAAGATGATTCTGATGCATTTTCAAGTGATGGCATATTCAATGGAACCTATGATGGTGAGAATGTGGGTGTAGTGGCTAATTTTAACAATATGGATGACACCATAAATGTCAGTCATACCATTATTGAATCATAATGTTAAAATCATTAGATTTGATAATAGGACAGAGTTTATAAACCATGCTATGAATGAATACTGTGCTAAGAAAGGAATTAAAGAAAGGGATTTAGTGGGCTAGAATCCACAACAAATGGTGTTGCAGAAAGGAAAAACAAGACCCAAATTTAAAGGCAGCTAGAACTAGTACAACTCACTTTTACCTATCCCATTTTGGGCAGAGGCGGAAATACTAACCTGCCTATGGACAAAATAGGGTAATATGACCATACTCAAAATAAGACACCTGATAACTATTAATAGGAAACTCACCTAGTATTAGTTTTAGAACCCTTCTTGGGTGCTCCCTGACCTTTTTTAAACACTTAGGATTCTTGGAGCAAATTTATAAATGGAAATTTGATGAAGGTTATTTGCTTGGATACCTACCTCTATTAAAGCCTTTAAGTATAACAACAAAAGGTCCAAAATGGGTAGAAAGAGAATCACACACAAATTATTCTTGAAGATCAACCAAATGTGACAGGATCTGGTCCTAATTGAATGTTTCTCCTTGATTTATCATCCCGATTCAATAACAACATAATCCAGATAGTGTAAAAATCAGGTTAAGTGGATGCAGGTACACAAATTTCTTATGTTGCAGGTCAACAGTAAAAAAAAATGGACCTACTCAGGAAAACATACTGAACTTCAAGCTACAACCACGTAGGTACAGATTCGAGTAGAAGATGTTGCTATCAGATGCACATGAAAAACGTTCTGATAGTATCACCAAAAAGAACAATGCTGTACAAGATTCAGAAGATGTTGTGCGGATAAGGAAAGGGACACTACAGATGACAGAAGAATGAACAAGTATTGCATGATGACCTTGAGAAATGATTGCTCAAGAAGTGGTTGCCTACGACTCAGGATGATGCCACAATACAAGCTTTTAAATAGACGAAAAGAGAATATTGCATCTCAAAAGAAGAGCACTACACTAACATATTACCAAAACTTTAGTACTGGTAGGTCATCTAGTTAGAACTGCTACCACGGCCATAATGTGTTGTACTGCTAGTACTCCCACAGGTGCAAATGCGGTGAATCATCACTTTGTCTATCATGGAGGAAAAGATACCTATTGAACTCTACTCTCCCCTAATGCTAATTTAGCCCATTGATCAAATATACCTGATATTAGAAGATATACTGTGCTTACAAAGTGATGGCATAGTCAATGGATCCTATGATAATAAGATGTGGATGCAGTGGCTGATTCAACAATATGTGTGGATATTGAGTTGGATGACAACCATTAAGTCAGTCCTACTCCCACACTCCAGAATTCAAAAAATCATCCAAAAATCAAATTCTCAGAGAACCTAAGTCAGCAGTTCAAACGAGAGGGAAGATTCAAAAGGCTCTTCAGCACAACAAGCATTGGTGTAGACTACATCCTCCAAATAGAATAGAACTAATCACAAAGATCATCATAACTATTTGTTAGCATGCTTTCTCTCCCAAGAAGAACCAAAAAAAATATCACAAGCCTTACAAGATGAAAGCTGGGTTGAAGCAAGGCAAGAGGAATTGCTGCAGTTCAAATTACAGAAGGTTTGGATACCTGTTGATTTGCCATCTGGGAAAAAGGCAATTGGCACAAAGTGGGTCTTTAAGAATAAAAGGGGTGAGAGAAGTATTGTTGTGAAAAACAAAGCCAGGCTTGTAGCACAAGGGTTTAGACAGGAGGAAGGAATAGATTATGATGAGGTTTTTGCACCTGTTGCCAGGATAGAGGCAATCAGGTTATTTTTAGCCTTTGCATCATACATGGGATTTACTGTCTACCAAATGGATGTTAAAAGTGCATTTCTCTATGCCCCTATTGAAGAGGAGGTGTATGTCTATCAACCTTCAGGCTTTGTTGATCCTGCTCATCCAAACAAATTCTATAAGGTGATTAAAGCTCTTTATGGTCTTCATCAAGCCCCTAAAGCTTGGTATGAGACATTTTCTTCTTTTCTGATGGAAAATGGTTTCAAGAGAGGTGATATATACAAATATATATAATATCTCAACAAGAGCAATTAAGAAAATTCCCTTAGGAAAATTCACTCTTTAAAAAAAAAAAATATATATATATATAATATACGTATCTTTACCGGAAAGTATGATTTCCCGGGTCGTTTTCCCAATGATTTGAGAAATTGAAACCTCGCTTGATATTAGATATTGATTTGAATGGGTTCGAAGATTGATTGGGTTTTTTATAACTACTAATTAAAAACAAGCAATTTAAAACAACTAAGCACTTAACAACTTCGGAAAACAAATAAAACGACAATTAAGCAAGTAAACTAAATTTTACTCCTAAAAATGTAAGCTGAATTTCTAAACCTAAGATAGGACAAAAGAAAATTTTAGGAAAAAGAAAAACATTTTTTTGATTATTTTTGAATTTATTAT
>BQNB010130862.1:0-18202 GCA_026074375.1 Tanacetum coccineum
GTCCCAAATAGACAGATCCTCTTAGCTTGTTAAAGCTTAGTTAACCTGGGTAAATCCAAACTAACTATATGAGAAACTATGATTGTGAATACTACAAGTTATGCGGAATCTAACTTGCAATACTAAGAAGAACAATAAATACTAAACTTGAATATATTTATTGAAAATATTCTGCCTAGGTTACAGAATAACTAACTATAAATTGATATGTGTTTGCTGTGAAAATTGATTTCTCTAACTATGCCGTAGGGTTCCTTTTATACACTAAGGAAAACCCTAATGGGCTTACAAAACGCGTAAAGTGTTTATGCATATCACATAAGCAATACTAACTTCTTATACTAACAGTACTAATAAACTAACTAGCAGTACTAATGATCTATCATTTTGTACTGGCAGTACTAACTATAGCTAACAATACTAACTATTACAACTAGCAGTACTAACGACTTAGTTTATATTCTTCAATATTCAGTAGCAGTATCAATCTTGAACCAGCAGTAGTAAAGTAGTACTAGCAGTAGTAACTTATAATTCCCAACATGGACCTAAAAACCCAACTCGAAACCGTAGCCAAAAATCATCAAGTCTCAATCCAGAATCTTGAAAATAAGTTCGACAGACTTACTGACAAGCAATCTGGTCGACCTTTTGGATCTCTTCCAAGTAACACTCAACCAAACCCAAAAGGACACAACTCTAAAACTTATCAACCATCGCAATCTCGGAATGAGCATATGAATGCCGTATTCACAAGAAGTGGTAAATCTTATAACCCACCAGTTAACCCAAATAACTAACAAGACAATTTTGAAACCCCTGTCACTTTTGATAGTGATGATGAAGAAGATGAACCCACACTACAACCAAAAACTCAAAATCCAAAACAAACCAAAGAAACTCCATTGCCTAAACCATATAAACCAAAAATTCCATATCCTCAACGCCTCAGGAAAGAATCTCTTGACTCTTTTCTTTAGTTTGAGGATCTCCACAGCTTGAACATCCTTTTCTTTCTCCAAGTCAAGCACCTGTTTTGACAATTTTGTACACATAGTCATCAATTCCTGTAGTTTCAGTCTACCCTCATCACTTCTAGATGTATAACCTTCTAGGAGAGGTCTATCATGAGGTGTGATTAGTATATTAGCCATCAATTCAAATTGATGTTCCATCATGCCCTCCCTACTTCTAGATGTGTGACTCTATGTTGAGAGAGGTTGTTCAATTTGGGCTTTTCAAGCACTCTCTCCAGACCTAGTCAGAGCAGGATCACACCCCCCATGTGTCTTGGCTCCATGTGACTGCCACTATATCCATTCCTTAAGAAAAGGTCCAACATTATGCATGTGCCATGGGTCTGGGTCCTAATTATGATATCACTGTCATTTAGTGTCATCCAAAGCTCAATGCATTAGTGATAAGTCGTTTCATACCCCCTCCTTAAGACAACCTCATATGCTTTATAAAAGGTTTATAGGTAGCACTAACCTGAGGATAACTGAGTGATCCTGTTAATGGTTGTCCATGTAATAGAGAGTCTTATCTTTTTCACATTTTATAGTGTAGTTAGATGATGGGAGAAGTATGCATAAAGTATGTAGCTATCAAGTTTGAGGATCATAAAAAAAATTGGGTTTGAAGAAAAGGTATAGGGTTTTGGGTTCAGGAGGTTTGATGCTGAACCTACACCCTCATGTGCATGGTTATGCACAAACAGTATTGAATGGTAACAAACACTAACTAATATTAGCCTTGCAGTATAAATAATTATTAACATATTAACATGTTCTTCAATAACTAAGCAATAACATGCCTCTAATCATTACAAGCACATAGAAAATAACAAAGAAGACAAGTAGAATATCATGAGTATCCACATCTATGCATAGCCATGAAAAAAAGTTAAGAAACATTGCACAAAAACAACATACCAGATGTAATCCATTCCAATTTTCAACCAAAATAGCACTAGTGCATACTCCACAGCACTGAAACACCATAAGCAACAAAACCACCATCAATGGTCTTGATAGCAGGTAAGGAAGTTCATTAGTTCCCATTTTCCATGTGCCTGGAACATCCACTATCAAATATTCCTTTGTTCTTCGAAGCTTGTTGTAGATTTCCCTGCACAAAAGTAAGAGAGTCAGTGTCTCTTAGGGACCCAAGCCACTACTGACTTGAGTCTGCCTTGTGGATCTATATAATTTACTCTTTTTGAGACCCATGATCTACTATTGTCTTTGGAGACATTGTTTAAATCAGTCATTTTAGGTCTCCAAACACAACCTGCTGAGGCCTTAATAGCAGTGACCCCAGTTCCCTTAACAGTACTAACAATTGTTTGCCTAGCAGTATTAACACCATTTACTCTGATAGTATTAACTTTTTCATTTGAAATCCTGGTATCTGGTGCTGTTGATTTATAAAAAGACCCTTCAAGAAGGTGAATTAAGACTTATTTGAAACAAGGCTTATATTTTACTACTTTTGAAACATATAACCTATTAAGTAATGGGTAGCAACGTAACTGTATGACTTGTACCAGTTGTGAAATGCTAGCAACACTAAAAGAGCTTTGCATCTGGCACAGACAAAATGGTACTCTTTCCAGACCGTTGTGAATGACTGCAGATGGAGACAAATTTATTTGAAGATTTATTCAATTAGTGATGTTCCAAAACTGGCTTAATTTCCCTTTGAGACCAGAATTCTTTCGCAATATTTTCAAAACAAGACTTTTAAGCAATCTCTTATTCATGAAAATTAACAGTCCCCTTTTTTATTAGATGGCTATAGTTGCCACAAACAAAACAGGCTTTCTTTTAAACCTAAATCCTAATCCCAATTTTTGAGTCATTTTCCCATTCCAATCTCTTCTATCTACCTTAGGATTTTTGATTTATTTATCCAAAGTGTTTTTCAGCTTGATTAGGTTTAACCTGATTATTCCCTAGCATTAGTAAACTAATCCATTTTAAACTAGGTTAGACTTTTGCTTAGCAAATCAATAATGAAAAATATCCTCATCATCATCACTAACCCAGTCTTCAATGATAACTCCACTAGGCCTAACAAATTCAACTTAAGGCATTACAACACTAGAAAAAGCTACAACTTTAGAGAGAAACTTTGTTTCAACTGTGAGACCATTAGCACTAGTCTATGTTTGCTTAGGCCTAAAAACAGAACTCCATCTTGTAAAAGATAGGTCAGCATGTGAGGCATTATATCCCCAGATTAAATGGAGGTGGAACAACAAATATCCATGAATCCTTTTTGCACCTATCATTTGTTATGATTGTCATCTCCATCACTTTAACGATTATCCAAAGATACTATTAAACAATCACTACCACTTTAACCATTTTCATTCCAATAGTCTCCATATCCCGAGACCAGTTTTATCTTAGAACATAATTGACAATTTAATCAGTTTAAATCATTTTTCTAAGATGTTTCAAACTGTTATCTAGTTTGAGCTTATAAATTCATACTTTTGTCTCTTAAAGTTTCATCTAACCGAACATTGTTAATCTAGTGACAGCATTACATTAGTCTTACTTTAAATTCTTCTAAAAGACATGAACGTTTCTTCATAGACACTTCAATTTTCTAAGAGAACACACTAACTGAAGCCACAACAGAATACTAGGCTAACTGATAAGCTATAATTTCAAGATTAGCCTTACACGAGTTTGTCGTTGTTCAATCAAACTTTTTTTTGAATGTTTTTTAATATGTTTTATTACCTAGTTTTTAGACCAAGATAGACCACCTGTTGTCAGAACCTGGAGGATTTGAAGTGTAACCATGATAGAAAACTAATATAGGATCATCTTGCGCTATATAACTCATCATATCCCATCAATCTGTGACAATCAACGCATTAATCCTGTACAACCAAGTGCATCAGAGGTTCCACCTGGTATAAGTCCTTCATACTGTGTTGTCCCTAAGCTCCTATAACCCAGCATCTCTATTCATGTTCCCCTTTATTTCTTGGTGCTCTACATTCCCTTGGAAAAAGGTGCCCTTCCAATGACAGATAAAGCAATCAACCTAATTTTATCAAAACCTATAGGTACTTTGTCCAGAGAAGACTGCGCGACATAATATGGCTAAAATCTTTTTATTTAAAAGAAACAATATTGGTAACATCTTGTTACCAATTTAAAAAAAAAGATATGTAATCTTTATTTCATGGAAAAATAGTGGTAATATCTTGTTACCAATTGAAAAAGATATGTAAAATCTCTTTATATCCGGAGATATTTGGGAGAATCGCATGAAGTTTATTGTTTTGGTAAAACAATTTGTTACACCTAATAGAATGTGCAGTATGTAAAAGACAAAAATGTTTATGTTATTGATTTGTTGGGCGCGACATAATTTGTTGGGCGCGACATAATTTGTTGGGCGTACCAAAAATATATAAATAAGATGGGCGCGACATAATTTGTTGGGCGTACCAAAAAATATATAAATAAGATGGGCGCGACATAATTTTTTGGGCGCAACATAATTTGTTGGTAATATATTAACACATTACACAGATGGCGTATTGTGAATTCGGATAATATATATCCGAATATTGTTGATTTGGTAAATCAGTTTTTCTTTTAAAGACGCATGACAAAATGCGTTAACCGAAAAGCAAAAATAATAAGAAAGGTTTTAGAGTTACCGACTTTTGGTTGATTTTTGCTTTTTGATAATATGAGAGCACGAAACATAGTTTATTCATGTCCCACGGATGGCGCCAATCTGTTGATACAAAAGTTGGATGTACCTAGATCAGGCCCGAATTAGGTATAATTCGGGTTGCTTGGCTCCGGCTCTTGCACCAAGTGAATCTTGATTGTGAGACCTGCGCACTAAGAGAGAAAGCACCGTTAGGCTTACCGTGGGATTGTCTCCCACGATTAGACTCCGGCGTGAGAGTAAGTAATCGGTTTATGGTTATAATCGGTGATTATTGGTGTGGAGAGTGTTTAGGGTTCTTAGAGCGTAGAACATACCTGTGAATGGAAGACGAGGGTCTCCTTATATAGGGGTAAAACCCTAAGACCTTTCGTGTCCATAATTAATATAACCGATATACATTAATTACCTCATAAGTAACGGTCATATTAATTATGGGATAAGTAACAGTCATATTAATTATCTCATTAAATGGTCATAAGTAGAGTCAAAGTATGACTCCTTGATCAACGACAGCGCATGTTGGCGCTATGTTTTAGCAACCCGCGGCCCAGACGTGGTCCGTGACCATGACCCGCTGGCCCAGTAGCGATAGTAAATGGATTGGCCCATATTCGTAGAGATGGGTCGGGACATACTATGGGTCAACAAATGAATACTAAACTTGAATATATTAATTGCAAATATTATGCCTAGGTTATAGAATAACTAACTATAAATTAATATGTGTTTGCTTTGAGAATTGATTTATCTAACTATGTCGTAGGGTTCCTTTTATATACTAAGGAAAACCCTAAAGGGCTTACAAAACGCGTTAAGTGATCATGCATATCTATTCCTAATATATCTCATGCATATCACATAAGCAGTACTAACTTCTTATACTAACAGTACTAATAAACTAACTAGCAGTACTAATGATCTATCATTTTGTACTGGCAATACTAACTATAACTAACAGTAGTAACTATTACAACTAGCAGTACTAATGACTTAGTTTATTTTCTTCAGTCTTTAGCAGCAACACTAGAGAACATGTTCTTCAAGCTATCAAATGATAACATCTTAAAGTAAGATGCTTTATGAGTTCTTGATTAGGAAATACCAATACTACCACAAAAGTGGTAAAGGCAAACTAGGATAATGTATCTAGTTGTTTGTTTTAATCAAAATTAGGGGGGAAATTGCATGCCAAATTTTCAAGTTAATAAATAGCATAGATGGATAGTCTCTCATCTACATAGTATAAATTTTGAAATCTAAGTACATTGCTACTAATTAAGATTTTTAAGAAAGTTGGAAAATAAATAGATCACTATTTGTTCACTGGTTATGTAACACTTACAATGTTGTCAAATCCAGTGGGAGCATCATGATTTATTTCTGAACAATACATTAATGTAATGTTGTCGAATTCAGTGGGAGCTACAAGGTTTATTTTCTTAGTAGTAACCCATATTATTTCTCGTTTGTCTTGAGATAACGCATAATTTTCCAACTATAGACACTCATGGTTTTAAGGATAGTCGTGCACTATTTTTTATTAAACAAAGTGGTTCAATATCTACTTGTAACACTAATATCTGTGACACTATCATATTGTCCATATAAACAAATGAATGTCGTGTTGTTTAACTACATGTATGATGTTGTGTCATGCACAAGTGGGAGAAATCTTTATTGTGTGCAAGGTACAACACATAACAAGAACAATATGATTAAATGTTTCTCTTGGCCGTAAGGTAAGAAACTAATATTCTACTAGGACTTATTGCCCTATTTAGAACATATGTCAAGATATGAAATAAATACTACTTCAAGTAAAATGTTTATGTGTTTTTGGAATGTCTAAAATAATGAAGTAATCTCAATTTAAAGACTACTTCAAGTAAAATGTTTATGTGTTCTTGGAATGTCCCAAATCATGAAGAAATATTGTTTAACTTGGAATTACTATTAAAGTCAAGAGTTGATGTTCAGAATACTTTAGTTAAATATGTTTATGTTTAATGTAAATTAATAAACATGAAGTCCTTTAAATGTTGAAAGACTTGTAACATAAAGTAAGTTATATCTTCTGGCTATGACATGACCAAAAGTCCTTTAATTGTTCAAAGGCAAAATAATGTATAGTTAACATGGATAGAGTTCTTAAACTAGTTAAAACCGTATACATTATTGCATGCAAATATGTTTTTTAAATACTTGATGACATCAAATAACGTCTATTTTATAGCATCATTTATCCCACGATATTAACCTAATTTGTATAGTTATTGCAAAGAATTGTTACTTAATCGTTTATATTTGAGAATTGCAGTAATTATGGAGTAATTGGTGAAACTTAGCAAAACGCGCGCATTCTGGAGCTTAAATGAATATATTTTGAAGATTACAGTTCTGAAGACCAATACGCTGTATCCATCAAGGAAGATACGGCGTATCCGTGCCTGCACTCACCAAAGACCACAGAAGATTAAAGATTAATATGCCGTATCCAGAGGACTCAATACACCGTATTCAAGATACGGAATCAATATAATATTCTGGAAGATATCAAACGTGGTCCTTACTCCAAGAAAACCCCAATACGCCGTATCCAATACATAGATACGCCGTATCTAACCGACTTCCAGACCTTATAAATAGAAAACGCAAAAACGAGTTTTAAGTGTGCAAAATCATATTCTTGATACCTAAACCACAAAATTTGATTTTCAGAGGAAAAAAAGAGCAGAAGAGGTCGAGCAACGTATTCAAATCCATAGAAGACATAGTGTAATTCCATATACTTTTGTAATCATTCAGTTTTTGGTTCATTCGTTAACTCGGTTAGTTTACCTTGGCTAAATTATTACTCTTGTATTTATTATGACGTTTGAAGGCTAATACCTTCGGGTATTAGCCATTATTATGAAGATCTGAATGTTTGGTATTTGTTTATATCGATTTCTTGATTTATCGTTGAGTGCTTGTTTATGTTTATCATTTTATACTTGTTTACGCGCTTTTGTATGCGACCTATCATTCAACTGGATCTAGCAAAGTGGACCAAGCGGATCTAGAGTCCAGGATAGCTCTCCATATAGTAATTTATACATCTAGAATAATAGTTACACAAGTATTGTCCTTCTAAGTCTGTGTCTAGGATACGCTTCGGGCTTAACTAGTTAATTGGATATTGCCGATGGTTTATTGATCGTGTTGACTAGCAGGTGACCTAGATAATTCAACAAATAACGTTCTGATTCCATTGGATAGTTGGACAAGTGGACTACTAGTGTATAGATTGCCATTAAGCGGTAAGTGGGTAAAGTCTCTATGAGCTAGGGTTTAACAAGATCACCATTGCTTTAATCCCTAAGATAGATTATAATCAGCAAATAAGGATGCTTTATGCGGATGCTTTAATTGTGACAGAATTAATGTGTCTAGGTCTTAGGATGATGTAACGCCTAAGTCTTAAGAATGATATGCCACCTCGAGAGAAGAAATCATTGCACTTAATAAACAAACCAACGTTCTAATCGGATTAATAATGGTTAATACAGTTTTCTTATATAAGGTTCGACCGCTCTTTTATCTTTTGTTAATTAGCTTGCGTGGGTAACAGTGTCTTGAATTGATTGTAGTCACCAACCAAACCGTGCCAGTCTCTCAGGCTGAAAACCCCCCTTTTCCATTAGAATTAGGATTTAGACTGACATAGGTTTAACATAGGATTAGAATAGAATTAACATAGATTAGATAACCAAGATATTAATTAAACTGATATAAATGATAGAATTAACCTCTATCTCATGTGATCGACTCTACTACCTACTCGAAACTACTACCGATCGGTTACACTGTCCGTTTGTTAAAGGTGTTTTTTTTGGTTGAGTCGGCAAATATAAATTTAAAAATAAAAAATGAAATAATAAAATATACACACACACACACGACGTCTCAATGTTTTTTGGCGTCGTTGCCGGGGAGTTAAAATTAATCTTGATTTTATTTGATATTTTGGTTTTTTACATTAGATTAGATCTAACCATTAGGATTAGTGTAATTTAGATTAGTATTAATTCCTGCTTGTTTGTTTATATACGGCGTATTCAGTTCACTGAATACGATGTATTCTTTATTTAATAGTTTTTCTAGCATGATTATTTCAGGATGGACGATCCAAACCTTACTATGGAAGAATACATCAGGACTCGTGAAGAAAAAGCTCTTAAACGCGGGAATGGAAAGTGTTCAATTGGCAAAATGCTACACATGGAAAGATCGGGGTTTGATGACGGTCTTTCACAACCTTTGCTCTGTGAAGCTGAATTCCAAGCTATAGTCTTTAACGATTGCAGTTGTACCTCAGATGTACTTCAGTGCAAATCTCATGTAAGTAACACATGGTTGCGATGAATTTCGACTTTTGTTTATCATTGTGACTATCGTTGATGTGGTCGCACCAATACACTAACACACTATTTAATTTTTGACAAAAAACTGTTGTCTTATTATATGATTCTCGTCAACGATTTAAAAACAGATTCGGAAAACGATTATGAAAAAGTCATGCCTTCACTTCCATCACCTGAGCCTGCGATTAGTTGTTTTGATGATTTAGACTTATTTTCTGATTCTGAGAACGAATTTCCAGCGATTGTTTACAATGATGCTACAATGTCTAAATTAGATTTATTAAACTGAACCAATTTTAAACCCCCAACATATCGATGAATTTGATTTAAATGATAAAACATCATTGTCTGAATATGACGAGGAGGAACAAAATGTTTTGTACTTTAATGATCTATTCCCCTTCAACATTATTCGTCCTGATAATTTAAAATTGTTGAAAAGGACAAGGAATGACAGTTAAAATCGATATAATACTGGTCTTTGAGGATTAAGATATTAACCACATGGGTCAAAATGAGGTTTGGAAAAAAAAAGGTATTGATAAAAACACTAAAAATTTCAGACCGGGAAATTTTGTCATAAACCTAAATTTAAGAATTGTGATTTGGATACATTACGCAAACGAAATGTTGTTCTTTCTCATTAAGAATTTGTGTTCACCGTATTAACCAATAGATCTTGATTGATGATTAGTGTGTGAAGATCAAGGTGTAATTAGTGTGTGTGTTTTAGAGGAGTAGAATTTACATACTGTGCCTTTTGTTTAAATGAAGTTTGTTACATCTAACCATGGAAATAATTACTATTTATAGCCCGTGGTAATGCTTGTTGACTAAACTTTCCTTACTTAACATATTTCGTCCATGCACTTTATAATAGTGGCGGCTTAACAAGTAGAAATTTCTTTATTTCTAACATTTCACCCCTTAATGATATACTTGGAAAATATCATATTATCTTTTTTGATGTACGACTTTTCCTTATTCTTGATATACTTGAATTTGAAGGTAGTATGTCATTTTCTTTTTATTTAAAGGCTCGAAAGCGCTTGAGAATCTTTATGAATGTTGTGGGAAAAACATATTGTAGCAAATCTATCATGATATAATTTTCTCTCCCGATATGCAAGATAGATTTTTTTTATCCATGAAGGTATAATCTAATTTCGAACTCAAAATTGCATTCTCTCATAAAAAGCTAACTTGATCTTCTGTAGCTAACTTGTATCTTTAAAAGCTTATTTGAATTCTTTATCTTTGAACTTGATCATTGAGGTAGATTTTCAAATCACTAATGTTGCGATGGAAAGATACTTGAAACACGATGATATGTTTGAGCATTTCTTTTGTTAAAAGACTTGAACACTTGTCTTTCACGTTAATATCATACACTTTAAGCTCTCCCTCAATCACATAATCCCTCTCTTTGAATATTGAAGTAGTACTTTTGATTGTCTGAAGTACATTGTTGATATTCTTGAGAAGTAATTCCATGCAAATGTTGAACCGGCTATCTCAATCGATCTTTGAAGTTAATGGAACACTATAGCTTATTCAAAACACTTGATGGAGTAACCTCGATCTTGAATACGAATCTTATCTTCTTAATCAAACTACTTTTGCCATAACGATTTGCTTGATTCAATTTCTTTGCTAGTATCTTCGATTTGTCCATATATTATTGCTTTATATCTTCTCCCCTTTCATTTACTGAATTGTCCTTAGTTTCTTGCTTATTTCTTTCTCCCCCTACATCGATGTTTATGGATCCATCATGAACATCATGATCATATACGCTTCCAAAATAAAGCTCGGGCTGAAGTATATCCTTTGAAATCCATGAAATAGAAAATCAAATCTTCCTCTTTTCTCTTTTAAATTCAAAATTCTCTCCTTTATAACAAACAATACTCCCCCAAAATATTACCAATTAGCTCCCTCAAAACAACAAATATGATTGATTTCATTCTCGTGATGGCTGAATAAAGCTTTTGCTTATTTTAATGATTCGTTGATAGTAGTAATGATTGTGGAAAGGTTAGAAGGTTGGTGTTTTATGTTGTATGTGTGTAGAGTTGAAATGAAGAAATTATCAGAGTAAGAACCATCTTCCACATTAACCATGAAGTTCATACATCACAAGATCATGCTTTTTAAAATTTCCGATGAAACATTTGAAAAAATATGATAACATCAATTATCTCGATGATAAGGTTGCGGAATATATGATATATTAATGTCCAAATAAGCAAGGTCTCTTGTGAACTTAGTGTTGTGGTTACCCTGGGAAACACATAAACAATAGATCACTTAGATTACTAGTTAACACATATTTGAATCATTAAACAATCATTTTCAAATAGTGACATACGTTCAGCGTTGGCATGATGGTAGCACTGGTAGGATTTCCATTCGATCATTGTTTATTACTTTTTTATGAGATATCATCCAGAATGTTCGGGTTATGTCACGTATAGAACATGTGCATATGTCCAAAGTAATATATATTGTACCTTTTGTGTCATTGATGTTTTAATACCAATGTACATTTTGTGTTCCTAAAGATATTTATTGAATATCAAATTGGCTCTAGAACTATTGTGACTTTTAGTAAACAAGGACTGGAGCTGAATGTCCTTTATTAAATACCAAAACATTATCGGATATGTGAAGTCGATTAGATTATGAGTTTAATCTCCGTGAGAATGAAACAATACTTTTTGTTGAGTATTTGTGTGCGCTAGGAGGGGTGGTGTAATTGATCACTAGGTCATGGTTGTCTACTTCTATACCCAGAATTCAACGAATGAAATCCGATAGATTATGCGTTGACCGGTTTCTTATCCTAGTGTAGGAAAAAAACACACTTCATCTTTTTCTTATAAAGCGTATCACTTTTCAACTCCTACCTTTTCATTTTGTTATCATTTTATTCCTCTTCATAATATTCTTGTCACTTTTGACTATTTATCAATTTCTTTCATTTGTTTTCATGTCAAGCTTTATCACTTAAGTCCTTTTGAATTCGAACATGTGGATCTTATAACTCTAACTACTTCACTAGACATAACATTCTAAATTGGAAGGGAAGTATAGGGTAGATCAATTCCACGGTTCTGGGAAGATCTAGGTGTTTTTTGGTGTTGTAACTAAATCACAACCATACACTACATTCCAAACTTACTCCTAGATAATCCTTTAGAAAGATGTCTGTGAAAACATGATGAAATCTGAAAATCATATCATGAGATTTTGATGATTCAAGAAAAAGTAGACTCTATCTCTTCGTCTGTTTTTGTCTGCGTGGGCATTTATTTTCTTGATTAATTTTCTCTTTTCTTTGTCTTGTCCGTTCTTGCTTTTGAAGCACATGACATATTCTTTCATTTTTTCAAAGTATAAGGTTTTCTCGATTTCTCTCTTTCTATTTCTTGCTCTCACAAATCTCTCTTTCTGTTTTCATCATTCTCACTAAAATTTCATATGTAAGAAGAAAATTTTGATCTTTATAAAGTTTTAATCATTTTAAAGACACTACCCTTAAATAATATGTGGGTCGAGAAACATTTATTTAACAATGAAGCAAAAAAAACGCAAAAAAAAAAATTTCGAATATAGTGAAGGTGAAATGTAAAAGAATTTTTCCATTTTCCGTTTCTTTCTGATAAACTTTTCAACAAACATATACGGACACTCCCCTTCGAATATCAATTCAATATCTCGTTAAAACCTTTATAAGGTGTTCCTCTTTGCACTTTTGAGCCTTTTTTTCTTTTAGACATTTTTCAAAAAAATATAATCGATTTTGAAGACCTTTTTAAAATTGATTTTATCTTGTAAGTTTTTTTTACACATTTTTAAAATTTGAAATCGATGTATTCATAAACGTGAGATCACATTGACTTTTTAAAAATCTATTATTTGTTTCTTTTACAGTTACCACATAAAGATTTTGAAAAATATTTGTCAATGACTCAAGTCAAAGAAGACTTCTCTTCTTTTTCAAAGATAGATGCACTGAAGCGTACACCTTCTTTTCTTTAAAGCACGGGTTATGTACTGAAATGTACACAAGCCATCAAATGAAGCTCGGGTTTCGTACTGAATTATACGAAAGCCATCATATTAAGCACGGGTTTCATACTGACATTGTATGAAAGCCATCAGTTTAAGTTCGGGTTTCATACTGAATATGTATGAAAGCCATCAGTTTAAGATCGGGTTTCGTACTGAGATATACGAAAGCCATTATAAAAACCAAAAAAAACTTTTTATGTTTTCTATAAAATTTGGTATAAAATAAAATCTTTTTGTCTTTTCTGAAATTTTTATATAAAAGAAAATCTTTTTGTCTTTTCTAAATTTTATATAAAAAAAATCTTTTTGTATTATTTTTGTTTTAAACTTTTGTAAAAGAAAATCTTTTTGAACTTTCTATCAAATTAAGCAACAACTTTTGGTACCCACTTAAGCACGTTGCTAACGGGTTTACCATATTTGGAGAACCAAATGTAAGTTGCGTCGATTTGATGCATAGAGGTTGAATTCCAAGGAGATTTGAAACCCGGTGTTTCATTTTGAAATAACTTTCTTGAAATCAACGGTGATTTAAAACTCTTCTCATTTATCCAATTTGACTTATAAAACCTGGATGTTTCATTAGGAGTTTTAAAATTTCTCAAAGGTGTAAACACCGTTCTGAAACCCGGTGTTTCATTTGATGTTTTAACCTTTGAGGAAGACGAAGATTTCCATTTGTTGAAACTCGGTGTTTCATTTTGAAAAATTCTTTTCGAAATGAATGGAAACCTTACATCTTTCACCTTTTTCAAAACTGAATCATCTAGTTTACGCATTGAAAACATTTCATCCCTAGAATACTTAAATCGTTTGGAAATGTTTTCCCCCTTTCTTTTCCAGATTTGTTTTGAACTTTTGTTTTTCTCATGATTTTGAGAAGCAAATGTTTCAAAGGAATGTTGTTTCTTCAAATACTTCCTATCTTTTTGCAAAGAATAAGTAGTAAATTGAGAAACATTTCTTGAAATCGGTTTTGAAGATTTACCCCGTTAAATCTTTTCTGAAACATCAGCTTGTGTGAATTGTTTTGTGAAAAAAAAACTTGAGAATCAATATTTTTCTGTTTTATTGAATCAAACAATCTCTTGTAATGCATTTTCAAATCATTGTTCTCTTTTTCAAGATTTTCACAAAAAGTTTCATGTGTTCTTTCAACCATTATATGAGTTCTCAAATCATTGTTTTCTTTTTGCAACGAAGTGTAATTTTGAGATGCCAACTGCGATTTTAATAAAGCATTCTCTTTTTCAAGATTTGCAAAATACGTCTCAAATTTATCAGTTCTTTTTGAAAGCTCTGTTTTGACATCATCAAAATCTTTGACTCGTTGTGCTAATTCCTTTTCCAACTTTGAAATCGTACTCTCAAACACCTTTTTCTCGTCATCAAAACGTTTCACTTTATCCCCCATTTCTTTTACAAGTTCCAAATTCTTAGTCTCAAACGTTGAACTTGTAATGGAAATCTTTGAAACGTTTGATTCATATTCTTTCTCGATCATTTCAATCATTGTCTCAAGAGAAGTATCTTGTTTTAAAAACTTAAACTTTGTTTCAAGTCTATGTTTTAAAACATCATTTGAAGCCAACAAATCATTATACCCTTTTTTCACCGAAGAAGACATTTTTTCAAGAAATTCATGTTTAGCTAAAAACATTCGTTTATCTTCTTCAAACATAAGAAACATTTGTTGTTTCATCTCCTGTAGCTGAAATCTTAAGTTACTCCACAAGTTCGAAATGAGATTTCTATTGATCAATATCTTTTAACAACACAGATTCTTTAGTCTCGTACACTTTTTCAAGATTATTCAACTCAAATTCTCTAGATTTTAGATCTTGATTTTCAATTTGCAAACTTTTTATTTATCTTTATGCTTTTCAATTTCATTTTAAACGCAAAGAATTTTCATCTGTAAAAATGTTACAGACCAATTCCAAGCTAGTTTCTTTTAATTGTGTTTGCAAACTCAAAATCAAATCTTTTTCTGAGTTATCTTGAGTGTCATGAACTTTTTTCAAAAATCAAAAAACTTTCAAGGATAGTTTTTTGTACCTCATAAAATGGCTACCATTGGTTCTTCCAACAATTTTATTTTCTCACATGAGCAAAATCAATTCTCTCTTTTCTCTCAAAGTCGCTTCAGCAAGTGCACGTGCCTTAGATAGCTCTTCAACCGATAGATTCAAACTTTCGTTTACACTCTTAAGTTCCTCAACTTGCACTTGAAGATTTTGACACATTGTACACTCAACAACTTTTGACTTTAAATTTTCATTTTCACTCTGAAGTTATACTTGCGCTCCGTAAGATTTTCAAATATTATAAAATCATCATTAGCTCTAATAATATGTTGACGATCCTTTATTCGCACACATTCTTCTAGATTTGAAATTTTAATTTGTGTTTCTTTCTCAAGTTTTTCGTACCGTGCTTTACACTGTGTGTGAATCATCTTGTCCCAACTATCTTGATACATGATGAACGAATCTGATACACTCGATTAATTAACTCTAACTCACTCAACTCGATTTTAAAATTCCACAAAAAAAATTTCAACGAATAACCCGATAAACCAATTATCACTAAAAAAAATCCAAAAAAAAATTATCACTAAAAAAATATTTAACACAAAATGTTAACAAATTTTTATTATTATTATTTTTTTTTTCGGCCCATTATCATCATTCGGTGTACAAACCTTCAACTTGAGATGAGTAATGGTTGATTAAAACTCAAGTAAGGACAAACGGTGCAAGAACGTTTCACTTTAGAGCACTAACGGTTGAATTAGAGGCACTAAGGACTAACGGTGTAATCTATTTTCAACAAGAAAGGTTGTTATTGCAACAAGGGACTTGTGGTGTAATTGTAGTAAACATGTAGGGGTTGCATGTGACAACTTGTGAACCTTGGTAATTAATGCAACATTTCCCACCCTTTTTTTTTCTCTTTTCGATTGAAAGTTTATAAAAATGGAATGATTATAAAATTTGATCTTTTAAAGTCGTTCGGTTATCGTCGGTAAAATCCGAATATACCACGTTGATCGAAAAGATGTCACGATCACGATGGTATGATTCTTAAGTCTCGTAGATTAACGACACTCGAAACCGAAAACCCGAAAACTTGACTAGTTCGGCTCAACTAGAAAGATACTCGTTCGGTCCAACTCAAAGAATGATTCGTTCGGTCCTTCTCATGATACTCGTTCGATGATCAAGATTTTTTTCACTCGTTCGGCTCTTAAAAATTTCACTCGATCGGTTCCTTCTCAAATTAACTAGTTCGGTGCACAAAGAGTGAAACTCGTTCGGTGATGAATCTTGGTACTCGATCGGTTGTCAATGGTTCACACTCGTTCGGTTGTAACTAATGGATCACTCGTTCGATTCTTGTTGTTCGACTCGGCAAAAAATCAAACACTTTATGCGCACCTAGTTCTTCCCTTCTTGTTACACTCGTTTGTTTCACGCCGTTACCACGAATAAGCTAGCCACAAGGATGATATAAGCTCAACTAATATAAGCTTTACAAATTATCCTTAATAGGCTAAAAAAAATGACGTGAGAAAAAAATTCAGTTTAGCCACAAAAAAGAATATGTGAAAATATAGTGGAACACGAGTGTGACATATAATATAAACAAGTTGAATTTTTTGTTTTTGTTAAGAACGCTTTTTGTGTTTTAAAATAAAATAAAATAAGCCGAATGTATTAAGCTTAAAAAAACTGTCCGAATAAGCTCAAAAAAAAAAAAATACCACAAATAAAAGCACAAATAAGCAAAATCTCAATCTCACAATAACAACATACAAAACTTAATAAACACTAATCCACAATCATTGGCTCTTGATACCACATATTAACCAATAGATCTTGATTGATGATTAGTGTGTGAAGATCAAGGTGTAATTAGTGTGTGTGTTTAGAGAGAGAATTTACCTGATTGCCTTTTGATAAATAAAGTTGTTACCTCTAACCTTGGCATAAATGACTATTTATAGCCTTGGTTAGCTATTCTTATTAAACTTTTCTAACTTAGCACTTCTAGTCCCTGCACTTTATAATAGTGCTACAAGTAGATTATTTCTTTATTTATAACACAAGAGATGATTGGGATCATTTTTTCCAACCTATGTTTGATGAATACTTTAATCCTCCAATAATAGCTGTATCTCCAGTTCCAGTCGCTGCTGCACCAAGAACTGTTGATTTATCTGATTCACCTATGTCTACGTCAATTGACCAAGATGCTCCATCAACAAGTATCCCATCATCACAAGATCAAGAACATTCTCCAATTATTTCTCAAGGTTTTGAAGAATCACCAAAAACACCACATTTTCGTGATGATCCACTTTATGAATCTCTTCATGAAGACTCGACTTCTCAAGGATCATCATCTATTGTGAGACCAATCCACACTCCATTCGAATCACTTGGTAGATGGACTAAGGATCATCCTATAGCAAATTTAATCGAAGATCCTTCTCGGTCGGTCTCCACCAGAAAGCAACTACAGACTGATGCCATGTGGTGTTATTTTGATGCCTTCCTAACTTCTGTAGAACCAAAGAATTTTAAACAAGTAACGACCGAACCGTCATGGATCGATGCAATGCAAGAAGAAATTTATGAATTTGAAAGGCAAGAATAGTTGCTCAGGGATTCAGGCAAGAGGAGGGTATCAATTTTGAGGAATCATCTGCACCGGTTGCAAGAATAGAGGCCATCCGTATCTTTGTAGCAAATGCAGCCAACAAGAATATGACGATTTTCCAAATAGACGTCAAAACGGCTTTTCTTAATGGCGAGCTTAAAGAAGAGGTCTACGTTTCTCAACCAAAAGGATTTGTTGATCAGGACAACCCATCACATGTGTACAAGCTTAAAAAGGCTCCCTACGGTCTCAAACAAGCACCACGTGCATGGTACGACATGCTGTCAAGTTTCCTCATTTCATAACATTTCTCTAAAGGTGCAGTGGATCCAACACTCTTCACACGG
>BQNB010130863.1:0-18869 GCA_026074375.1 Tanacetum coccineum
ATTTTAATTTCAGTATTTGTATTTTCGTATTTTAATTTCAGTATTTGTATTTCGTATTTTAATTTCCGTAATTTAATTTCCTTATTTTAATTTTAGTATTTGTATTTGTAATGTTTTAATTATTTATTAATGTAATGTTTTAAAAAAAATTGTTTGGTGTCCTCTACGGTCACCACTACGTGTGTTTGGTCACTGTGTGGTCTAAGAGAGAAAGCTGAGTTGGCGTTGACGTGGTGGTGTCCTCTGCGGTCACCACTACATTCAGTTTTAAAAATTAAGGCAAAAATCACAGTTCTTCCCTAGCATATCTAGAGTGTCCAAAATCATGAGTTTGATTTATTTCCATTTTTTAAGTTCCCCTATGACCCTTGTTACCCAAAACAGGCCCGAAATTGGCCTGGCAGAAACATTCGTAATCTTTGCATATGAAAACCCTGGCAGAAACATTCGTAATCTTTGCATATCATGTATTTTAACATATCTAAAAATCAAAGTCTATCTCCTTATGGTTTATGAATTAAAAATCTCACACTACAACTGAATTTTTAAAACTGAATTTTTAGAATTGACACTTAATCTTTTAACACCCAAAGACCATACTTCCCGACCTTGAAAAATTACAAACTCAATTGTTCCAGAAACTAGACTCATTGAACTTAATCATAGAATCAAGAATCATGTTAAAAGCTATTTTTATGAACAAGTTATACCCCGTTGAACATGACCTAATTTTCTGCCCAGAATCTTAATCAACAAAAACCCTAATCATCCCCATTAATTAACATCCTAGGGTTTCAAAACTTGTAGTTTTTCATTAATACCACTTTTAATGATTGTCTTAGGGTTCATAACATATAATCAAATCATATTCAAAATATTAATTCATAAAGACATTGATAAAACTTTTACACAAGATTAACTCCTTATAAATCATGATTTTATGCGAAAACTTAATTAAGTAATCATGGTGACCAAAAGAAAGATTTAAAAAAACAAAAAGAGGAGTGATTACCAATGGATGATGGAGAAGATGAGATGAACACAATTACACACCAATATTACACCAAAGAATGGAGGATTACACACTCAATTAGCACCCAAAACCTTTAAAAACAACTAGGAACACCTATACTTTCTTCTTGCTAGCACCTTCAATGGAGGAATACCAATAGAATGAAGAGAGAATTTTTTTATGAAAATGGTAAGAATGAGGATGCAATGGATGGCCATAAGGAGGTTTTATAGGGGAAGGGAGACAAAATAACTTGTTGGAAAATTAAGAGATACTTTCTAAATTTTTCACACTTCTTTCCCTTGATAAATGTTTTATCAAAATTAAATGATCTTGGTTATTTCCTTCCAAAAATTAGGCCTTATGATGAGAACACGGAGGGGGACAAAAATAATATTTTCTCTTTTAGGAAGATTACAAAAATATTAGACAAAACATTTTATACTTATCTCTTAAAATAGGATTTAAACAAAATTGGAAAGTAAATAATTTAAATAACAAAATCACAAAATTTATATTTTTTTCTAAATTTAAATACTTTATGTTATATTTCCATTATTTCCAAAAATCATAACCTAAGGTTTTTTTATTTCTAAATTCTTTTATTTAAACTTTAGGTTATATTCAAAATGAAATGTCATTCAAATTTTTGGGTTTTACAGATAGCTTCTCCTAGCTTGTTGTTAATGTAGTGATCTGCAATAGCATGTGTAGAGGAGATGGCTTGAGCATGCTGGTCAACTTGCTTCATTTCTGACAGATCTGTTTCTAATTTGGTGACTCTATCGTTGAATTTGAATACAGATGAGAAATCTAGTAGTGCATGAAATGAGGTCGTTGCTTCTGAAGTTGTTGGTGTAGGAGTTGTTGTTGCTTGTTGAGGAAGAGGATTAAAGAAATGAGGTGGTAGAGGAATGGTTGTTGGGATTACTGTCATAGGCACGGTAAAAAGAGTAGATGTCTGACCGCTTGGTTCTTCATGACGAAATGTGGTGTCCATCAATGAAGCAATCTCATTGTTAGCTGGAGAAAAGTTCTCAAAGTTTAGGAGCTTCTCTGTGAAGTTTGATAAGACATAAGAACTTTGCATTGGACCTTCAGTCTTCTGTGTGTCATGGACAGTTGTAAGTGTCACATGAGCATCTTCTTCTTCCTGCTCAAACCCAGACTCTTGAGAGACATTGCGTTGATCTGCTCCACTCTGATCAACATTAGTCATTTCTACATCTTCTTTCCTTAAGTTCACATTTGCATCTTTGTACAATTCCTCACCATCATCTAACTCTTCTTCATTCTCCTCATTACCATTATTGACATCATCTTCTTTATCAATGAATTCATTAACATTTTCTTCTTCTTCTTCTTCATGTTCTTCATTAAACTGATTGAGATTAGGATTCTCATCTTTGTCTAACTTAGTCCTTTTATGATCACTATCATCATCATCATTACCATCATTATCATCATCATCATCACCATTAATATCATCACCATCATCATCTTTAGTATCATCTTCATCATCATCATCTTCTTCTCCGCTATCACCCCAAGACTCTTTGTCACTTTCAGAGTCATATTTGGGTACATCAGGAACCCCTGGTTTAGCACTAGTTCCTTCATCTGTACCAGAGATCTTACATTGTTGCTCACCAGGAACCCCTGATTGAAAATCAGTTCCATAACCTGAGCCACTTGCATGAGAGATGTGAAAGTCTTTCTTGCTTCATTTTGTAACCTCCTTGAGCTGAGCAGCTTTAGATAGAGCTAATTCTAAAAGAATATTCCAACTTTTGCCTCTATCAGCCTTAATTGATGCCTTCTTCTTAGTTGGTTTAGTTTTAGTAGCTGGCTTCTTGGTTGAAGGTACGTCTTTCTTAGCTTTGGTAGGCTTCTTCTTAGAGGGAGTTTCCTCAGATGAGATGGCTGAATCAGATTTTGTTTTTGTTTTCTTTGACTTTGAGGGTTCAGCTCCTGAAGGAATTGCATAATAAGTCTTGTAAGATACAAAGTCCGGCATGGCTTGATTCGTCATTACTTTAGGAAGAAGCACACCATATACTTGAGTGTCTTCATGTCTGGAGACGAATCTCATGGTACCCAGTAAGCTGTCATCCCGAGCAGTGTGCATGAACGTTCTATTTCTCATTGAGATAGACTTATCTTTTTTGAGGAAGTGATGAATGATAATCTTCGTGAATCTAGGATATAACATCTTATATTGTTTCTTAGAGTCTTTGTTATCAATCTGGTAAGCCAAATCCTCCCAGATTAAAGCAACAAAATCAAGGTTCTTCTTGTAGTACATTCCCCAAAGTATTTGTACTCTTGAGAGTCGTATCTTATCAAGGCCATATACCATTCCACAAAGACATTTGTTGATGATTGATGCAAAATTTCTCCATGGTTGATGCAGATTATCAACAATTACATTAGTGATGTACTTGATCTCTCCAGAATGACCAAGTTCATAGATAAAAGATAGAGCTTCCTCTTCAGATGGGGGTTCATCAAATTCTTGACATGGAATCCTATGACATATGTTGAGAATTTCTCTGAACACTTTAACATTCACAGAAAACCTTTTGTTGTCGATCTTAAATCGATATGATGCATTGTGTTTGTTGACGGTAGCCCAGAATTGATGCATGTAGATGACTGGAACTTCAGCAGTGATAAGGAATGCAGGATAGCATGTTGTAAGAGCAAGGGCATCCAATACTACTTGATAAGTAGGTTCCTTTGGTTTCATTCTAGTATTGATCCTCATGTTATACTTGCCAATGACACGTTGGTTCTCTGGAGCAACTAAGTCATTGTCTAGTGCACTTTGTTGAGCTTTGGTAGTCATGGTTCTGCTAAGAATTTTCCAGTACAGTTTAATATAACCAAGTTTATATATGACACTATATGGCAAGCAATTTAATGATGATTGATTTTAGATGCAGATTATGATTATCAACAAAGGATTAAGCACATTTTGACAAGCAAGCATGTAACACACATAGGAGAATAGCTAAGAGATTAAGCAAGATTAAATCGCCTCCTAAATGATTAGATTAATTCGCCTCCTTAAGCAGAAAGACTAATTCGCCTCCTTAAGAAAAAAAATTAATTCACCTCTTTAAGAAAAAAGTCTAATTCGCCTCCTTAAGTAAAAAGTCTAATTCGCCTCCTTAAGTAAAAAAATTAATTCGCCTCCTTAAATCAACAGATTAATCCGCCTCCTTAATTAAAAATTAATTCGCCTCCTAGAGTGGTAGGATTAATTTGCCTCCTTAAGAGGTAGGATTAATTCGCCTCCTTAAGAGGTAGGATTAATTGGCCTCCAAAGGGGGTGGATTAACTCGCCTCCAAAATGGGGTGATTAATTCGCCTCCCAAAGGAAGAATTAATTCGCCTCCTAAAGAAGGATTAATTCCCCTCCTTCATACTTTGCTTAATTCGCCTTGATTTTTTAAAGTTATAAACTTGGTGTTTTTAGGCATCAATAATCATTCACACAAGAAACTTAGTAACACATAACATCATATGACCCATTTCAAACAAGAATTAAGCATTGAAATTGCCAAATAAATTCCAAATGAGCTCGAACACACATGAATCAATTAAACAATATTTATTGATGTTCAAACTAAGGTTATAACTATTCTAATGCATACAAGGATGTAATCTAACACTTTCTATCCACAAACCCACCAACATATTACTTGTTATACCCATATCCCTAATTTACGCACCTAAGAATCAATCAAAACTACATGATATGTTAACCTATTTCAAAACTGCTTTACGCGACTTATGTACACCCTTAGACGAGCAAAACCCCTCAACCAATTTAGGTTTTCACCCTCTTTTGATTTTGAAGAACCCTATATCAATTTCTAGGGTTTTTGAACTCAAAAAGGTTATTTAACCTAATTCATTTGAGAAATAAGTTGTTTAGAGTGTAGAGAACACATTTGTAACAATACCTTTATCTTGAAAATGACTAATTTTGATGGTTTAAGGTTGGACGACAATATGCAATAGGGGAGAGGGAAAAAGAGTTTGAGTGTTTTGTGTGTATGTGTGTGTGTAAAATGAACGAGACAAAGGGGGGGGGTG
This sequence comes from Tanacetum coccineum, assembly GCA_026074375.1. Classification (NCBI taxonomy): domain Eukaryota; kingdom Viridiplantae; phylum Streptophyta; class Magnoliopsida; order Asterales; family Asteraceae; genus Tanacetum; species Tanacetum coccineum. The sequence goes on from BQNB010130863.1 coordinate 5,117, forward strand.
TTTATGTTTAAACTTTAAGAGTTTGACACAAATGCCCCCTGATTTACTAATCCTTATGCATTTTGTGTAGACAAGTTTTCTAAGGCAAATCAAAGTTTAACAATTAGCACATTAAGTCCCTGAAGTTTTAAATATCATTCTTAGCAACTTATTTTTGTTATTTGCTCCCTACCAGGCATAAACACATAATAGTTAAGGCTCACATAAGTTAAACTTATTTAACCCCTCTTTAATTGTTAACCCGTTATTGTTTAAACCTTTTTCCATTTATCACAAACTGATTTTATGAAGTAGATATTTGACATTGTCTCCCCTTGAACAATGACCCGTTTTCTATTTAAAGAGTTATAGTCGTTGTTTGAGTGGTCAAATGTCTTTGAAAATGATTTTTCTAATGAATTTCTGATATTAATGTTTTATTTCTGAAAACAACGCTATAAAAATAAGATTTCTCTTATTTAAACGCATAAGCGCACTTACACGTACACTTATTGTATAAAGAAAGCACGGGTTGTGCTGCAAAGTAAGCACAAGCCTTTGCATGGTCATAAAGTAGACCATGCCGGAGAAAATGAATTCTTGTTAAGAGGTTAAGTTTCTTTTTTGACGGAATACTTGCCTTTAAGATGAAGACCGGGTCGCTATCAGAAATAATAGCAAGCCATTTTGGCATGTTTTAAAAGCGATTAGAACTTTCGCTCGTACTTCATTTACAACCTCATATCATTATTAAATGACATTTCTAAGGCCGTAAATGTTATCGATTTTCAGAAGACATGTCAGAGATACATATTTTTATATTTTTCTTATTTTTTAATTTTCTTTTTGAAAAAAATTTATAAAAGAAAAATATTTTTGTATTTTTAGGTTTTCTTATGTACATATGATGCAGGATATACCGCGAGTAACCACCTTTACTCGTACTCTTCCTCTGTCAGACTTTTTAGCGTTTTCGGAGACATGCTTCTCATACCTATCTTCTCGATCAAGAAATTGAATCTTTCTCTTGGCAAGGGTTTGGTAAAGATGTCAGCCAGTTGATATTCCGTCCGAACAAAGTAAAGTTCCACTATTCCATTCTCCACCTACTCCTTTATAAAATGGTAGCGTACATCAATGTGCTTTGCTCTTGAATGTTGAACATTGTTGCAGCATAGAGCAATTGCACTTTTGTTGTCGCAGTACCGAGGAATCTTTTTGAATTGAATACCATAATCTGTTAGTTGTGAACACATCCATAGGATTTGAGCACAACACCAAGATAAGGCAATATATTCGCCTCTGTACTCGAGATCGCAGTGCTCTTTTGCTTCTTAGAAGACCAGCTAACAAGTTTATCACCTAAGAATTAAGCGCTTCCTGTTAGAGACATACCGGTATCCTTCGAGTACCAGAGACCCATGTTAATGGTTCCCTTTAGGTATCGACAGATCTGTTTAACCGCATTTAAGTGCTTTTCGGTAGGCTTTGCCTAATACCGGGCACATAAGCAGACTACATAAATAAGGTCAGGTCTACTGGATGTCAGATACATGAGGGATCCAATCATGCCACGGTAAAGTGTAGCATCAACTGGTGTCCCTTGTAGATCTTCATCTAGTTTATTTTTTTCCACCATAGGCGTGTCTACAGAATCACTAGTTAGCAAACCATATTTTTTTATAATTTCAGAATAATATTTTGATTGGTTTAAGAAGATGCCTTTGGGACTTTAAGAAATTTGTAATCCTAAAAAGAATGACATCTGCCCCATCATCGACATCTTGAACTTAGTGGTCATTAGATTAGCAAAATCATTACACATAGCAGTATTAGTGGATGCAAATATTATATCGTCAACATAAATTTGTACCAGTAATAAGTCGTTTCTTGCTTTCCATGTGAAGAGCGTCGGATCAACTGCACCTTTGGAGAAATGTTGTGAAATAAGGAAACTTAACAGCATGTCGTACCATGCACGTGGTGCTTGTTTAAGACCGTATAGGGCCTTTTTGAGCTTATACACATGCGATGGGTTATCCTGATCCACAAATCCTTCTGGTTAAGAAACGTAGACCTCGTCTTTGAGCTCGCCATTTAAGAAAGCCGTTTTGACATCCATTTGGAAAATCGTCATATTCTTGTTGGCTGCATTTGCTACGAAGATACGGATGGCCTCTATTCTTGCAACCAGTGCAATTGATTCCTTAAAATCGATTCCTTTCTCTTGCCTGAATCCCTGAGCAACTAATCTATCCTTATTCTTTAGTACCCTGCCAAATTCGTCTGTCTTGACCTTATAAATCCATTTTAGTTTGATCAACATGACTTTATCTGGACACGGCACCAATTCCTAAACTTGTAGCCTTTCAAATTCATAAATTTATTCTTGCATTGCATCTATCCATGACGATTCGGTCATTGCTTGTTTGAAGTTCTTTGGTTCGACTGAAGTTAGGAAGACATCAAAATAACACCACATGGCATCAATATGTAGTTGCTTTCTGGTGGAGACAGAACGAGAAGGATCTCCAATTAAATTTTCTATAGGATGATCCTTAGTCCATCTACCAAGTGATTCGAATGGAGTGTGGATAGATCTTACATTAGATGACGATCCTTGGGAAGTCGAGTCTTTATGAAGAGATTCGTGAAGTGGATCATCATGAAAATGTAGTGTTTTTTGGTGATTCTTCAAAACCTTGAGAAATAATTAGAGAATGTTCTTCTTCTTGTGTTGATGGGATACTTATTGATGGAGCATATTGGTCAATTGACGTAGACACAGGTGAATTGGCTAAATCAACAGCTCTTGGTGCAGCAGCGACTGGAACTGGAGAGATAGCAATTGTTGGAGGATTAGAGTATTCATCAAACATAGGTTGGAACAAACGATCTCAATCATCTCTTGGTGGTGGATTACAAGGTTGTTGAGGAATAGAGTTTGCAATGAGTCCTGAACTGGATGTTACAGGAGTCATTAATTGAAGCTCGGGTCTTGAACCGAGTTGTTCAGAAGCCATAGCCGTCAGCTCATCAAAATCGACATGGATAGTTTCAATGATTTTTCAGGTACGTCGGTTATAGATATGGTAAGCTTTCTTCTTGGGTGCATATCCAATGAAAATGCCTATATTAACTTTAGCTTGAAGTTTGCCCAAATCCTCACTATCATTGTTTGGATAGCAAAGTGCTCCAAAGACATGAAGGTAAGATAGATCAGGGTTTTCTGTCTTGTAAGAGCTCATAAGGAGTTTTTCTATAGCGACGCCAATATAATGGATCAGTTTTAGGTGTAACATGCGGTAGCGACTGCCTCGGCCCATAGAAATAAAGGAGCTTTTACGTAGATTATCCATCTGTTTCGAGCGCTTCAACAAGAGTATGGATTTCGCCTTTCAACGGGACACCATTTTGTTATGGAGATCGCGCAACTTATGTTCATGAGAGATACCAAACTCTCATTATAGCTACGCAGTGTTTGATTGACAAACTCAGTTTCCATTATCTGTATGGGGGGGGGGGGGGGGAACAATATGCCTGACAGGGCATTCATTCATTATACTTAATTTCTCTTCAGAACTTGATTATCGAAATCGATTGTTCATCCTTTGATGCTAAGATATTTACCCAATGTAAACTGAGGTAATCATCAACAATGATGAGGATGTACTTTTTCCTATTTACACTTGCAACACGCATAGGCCCACAAAGATCCATGTGCAAAAGATATAGTTTTTCCTGATTGGTGTCTTTAGATTTAGGTTTATGTGATTGTTTCTTGCTTTTTCCCATTGCACATGCCGAACACAGATAATCTTTTTCAAATTTCAATTTGGGAAGACCTCGTACGAGACCATTTTTTTCCAAATGATTAATAGCACCAAAGTTCAAATGTGACAATCGTCAGTGCCTAAACCAGATTTAGTCTTGTCGGATTTGGACAAGAGACAAACTGGTAGAGACGCCAATTCATTCCCAATTGGACAACGTATTAAAGTTGGTCTCGAAGATCCTGAGAGTAAATCAAAACCTTTTAGATTAAGAACAAAGCACATGTGTTTTCTAAAAGCTACTTCAAGATCCGAGTCGCAAAATTGACCAACGGAGAATAGATTGTGTCATAGCCCTTCCACATAATAAACCCTTGAAATTGTGATATTACCTATCTGATAGTCACCATACCTCATTATCTTTGCAAGCTGGTCGTTACCGAATTGATAGTACTGAGAAACTTGTGAACAAAATTAGTGAGCTGAGAGCGATCTCTAGTCATGTGCTTTGAGCATCTGGAGTCCAATAAAACAAAATCAATTTGGACAACACTGAGGTCAATAGAGATGAAGTAGGAATGGAGCAAACTAAAGGTATTGGATCCCCAAGATGTATCGGGTTCCGTTTTGTTAGAAATCACAAATTTTGCAATCTTAGGTTTGCTATTAGAACCATTAGTCTTAGGTACCTTAGGTCTCCTAGTATAAACCTTAGTTACTACAGATTCTTGTGCAATTACTTCTAGAGGAATGGGTTCCCTAAGAGGCACTTTATTAGTGGCGGTAATCCTAGTTAAAGGGCACGCATTTCCAACTAAAGTGAAAGTCCTTCCTGTGGGTCTCCAGTTATATCCAATTTTAGTAAACACTTTTCCTGTAGGTTTCCATTCTTCTTTCTTTTTAGCTTTCTTAACAGACTTAGATTTGGAACTCGCATTCATATCAGAAACAAATTCAAGAAAGCACAATTCATGTCTAGCATCAAACATAGAACTATTACATTTAACGCACATTAGCTCAGAATTTGTATTTAATTTGGAATGCTGCACATTTGCATTTCCAGATGGTTCAACAACACAATTTGGTTTATTCAAACAAGACTTAACTATCCTAGAGTGGTCTTCTACTTTATTCTTCTTCTGGGTACTACTTGAAATCTGCAGGATCCTATCATTCTTTGTATTGTCTGTAGACTTTGACCTGCTAGATTTAGTAGACCGGCTTACTCCTGTAGAAGTTGACACAGAATTGTTAGTGGTCTGTTTGGTCTTTGTTTGGGAAGAGCCTAACTGTTTTTGGGATGTGCTTGATGATATGACGGGTTCAGCAAACCTAACTGTTTTCTTTTTGTTGATAGGCGTGACAGCAACTAATTTCTCACTAGGTTTGTGAATATCAGGGCAAGTATCTCTAACATATCCTAGCAACTCTTGAATCAGCTTAACATACTTACAGGCAGAGTAAGATGCACTATCTAAAGGGTTTAGTGATTTGGCTTGTTCAACTATCTCCCTAAGAATAGCAGCTTGTTCCATAGTGTGCTTAAGGTAGTATATGTGAGTTTCCCTATTATTCTTATCCTTAGGAGCCAAAGTTACTGGGTCAAGCTTATACATTCCTGGAGCAATAGTGGTAGCATTTGACACTTGGGCAGCATTGTCAACTATGTCCTTTCCTTTGAATTTCCTAAGATCATTTTTAATGCTGTTATGACAAAAACCTTTTCCTGAAGTTGAGCATTTAAATCAGTAATTTCAACAGACTTTTGATTTAATTGATTAACCAAAGATTTAGCATGTTCTTTAGAACGAACACGTGATGGTTTAATTGAATCATAAAGTTGTTTATAAGTCTGTTTCAAATGCTCATTTTCAGCAATTAGTTTTGCCACCCTATGTTCCAATTCTATGTTTATGGTCTCAATCTCATCTATGTCATTTTTCACACTATTTTTGATGGAAGTTTTATTCAAACGTTTAATGTTTGCCTTCAACTTCTCAATTGTTGTGTCTTTTGCTTGAAGCTTAGCTTTCAAATTGTTCAATTCAAACAAGTGATCAAATGTAGGTTTAGTTTGGTTCACAGATGTGTCATTCTTTTGAAAAATTTCTTTATTGAGTTGCATTGCAAGTTCAAGAGAAATGCAGTGTGGTTCAAGTTTAAAAAAAGCTTTTTGAAAGTCTATTATACTCATCTTTTTCAACCATGTTGTGTTGTTTGATAAGCTCAGCCTTCAAGTTCGAGACACTTGTTGCACATTTTCACATAATTCACAGAATCATTCATAGCAGTAGAAGAATTCACATTCACAGAAGTATTTATATCCATAGAAGAATTCACAATAACATTCACAATATCTTGAGAAATGATTTTATCCAAGAGTTGATCGTTTTCAATTAAAAATTGTTTCTTTTAAATTTCAAAGCACTGTTTATCTACAAAATACTGTTGAACAGCAGCTTCCATCTGATTAAAGACTGTTTATACTTCCGTTACCTCATTTAAAAGATCTTTATCAAAAACATTAAATATGTCTTTTAAGGTCTTTAAAAATGAAATAATTTCTCTCAGAAAAACAACTTTAGTGTGTTTAAACCCTAATTCCCCTTCTGTTAAAGCATCGGGTGTAATTCGCTTTTTTACCACATTTTCAAATTGGCTAAGATTGTATTGAAGCTTTTTAAGGCTTGTATTAACTAGGCTTACCTTAGGAAGTTTCCGAGGAGCCTCAATTTTGACAGGCGAAGAAGCAGATTGGTCAGTATTATGGTGTAAAGTTTGTAACCAGAAAGCTTGTTCATCAGACAGTTCTTGTTATAGGAAAAAACGTTTACCAAAATCTTCAGATAATCGATTTAACTCAACATAATTAATTGGTTTCATGTTAACTTTCTTTTCTAAGACCATTGGATCACTTTGTTTTAAAAACATTTTGGATCGACTCTCTTCCTCAAGCATCAAAGTCTCTTCAGAATCATCAATTAAAATCACATTGGTTTCCTTAGCAATAACACTGCCATCATAATGCATTGGCCTAATGTGATGAGCTTTCTTAAGATAGAAAGGACTTTGAAAACCAAAAGCTTGTTTCAGGTTGTTATCATAGAAAACTTATGGTTTCGTGAGCATATGCACAGTTTGCGCGGATTGACCCATTTTACAAACAATATTGTCCATTTCTTTAACTTTCTTTTCCAAAGCAATTTCTTTATCAATATTCTTAGCTTCTTTTTCCTTGGATTCATTTTTGAAAACATTAAATGTTTTTGTTAACAATTCCTTTTCATTTGATTGTTCAGAAAGAGTTTGTTTAAGATAGTTAATTTCTTTTTCCAAATCCGCAAACAGTGCATTTTTCTCCCGAATGATATCATCCATTATAAGCTTTTCTCGAGTACTTAAATCCACATTTTGTCTTTCTTCTAGCAATTTCACCCATTCTTTGTATCTTTCAAGCTCGGCAGATAAGGATTCATTGGCAATTAGATTGTCCTTATTGACCTTGTTACAATTAGTTACTTGATTTTATTGTTGTTCCAACCATATAAATTTCCATGGCATCTTGTTGTGCAGAAGAATTTGTATCCTGAACAGCTGCATTTTGTGTTTCAAGCAGATACTAAGAATAAGGAATGATATTGCTATCATTTGTTATCTCATTCACTGGATAATTCATAAGATGAGTTTGTTCAAAATACGACATCTCTTGCACACTTTGATTTAGCATATCATTATGAGTGTTTTCAGAGTGAGGTGCCTTAGAGAGAAAATCTGATCTGTAACTAGTCAAATTGGCCATAAGAACTGCCTTGGCTATAGAGAAGTCATCACAGTCAGAATCATATGCATCCAAATAATTTGCTTGATAAGCTGCATTATGTGTATTGACCGTCTATGTAACTGGACCTTCTGCAACTCCAGGGTCTGCCAAAAATTCCAATTCCTCCTCATTCAGAACTTTACCAGATCCTTGTGCTTCAACCAAAAGAACTTTATCCCTAAACCATGTAGCATCCCTTTTCCTCTTTGGCTTTGGGCACTGTCTTGCCATGTGACCTTCCCCTTGGCAGTTAAAACACTTCACAACCCTTTGTTGACCTAAATTATTCCCTCTTGTTCCTGAGATGTTAGCCCTTGTTCCAAAAGTACCAACAAAAAATGAACTTTGTCTCCCCTGAACCAGTTAAACAGCCACCCTTACATCATGAATAGTTGCTTGTTATCTTGGGTTGGAAGAATGTCTTAGTTGATTGTTAGTAGTTGGGAAACGATATGTGACAACAGTAGACATAAATGACATTATTTTGTTAATGGCATCAAATAGGGTCATCTCCTTGCTTAAACACAGGAACTGCTAGACCGAAGTCTATCTGAGGAAATTTAGCAAGATGTGTTTGTTGATTAACTATGGAGACAGTATATTCAATTTAAGGAATGGATTATGGTTGTGGACAAGCATCTTGATGTACTGTGGATGAGTAAGCATAGGGATGTGGTGTTGTCGGATAAGTAATTGCACGAGGTGTGGATGGATAAGTAGTTGAGTAATGTTCTGTGGGATGAATTGATCCATATTGAGGAGACTGAGATGGTGAAAACTATTGTTGGAACCGAGGATTGTTGTATGAGGATTGATAAGTATTGAAGTGTGATGGTGTCATTTGATGATTCGCAACTAGTGCAAGTGGATCTTGATTACGTTCACGCATAATACGGACTTCATTTGCATGGAGTTCATGTTGTTCAAGATATGTATGAAGCTGATCAAAGTTGGTAGTGTGCAAATCTCTTATGAGTTTGACATCAGTCACAAACTTACTCCGTTCAGGTGGAAGACTGTTTAAGAACTTGGTATTGACCTGAAATTGCTCCAATTTCATTTTGTAAATGTTCATGTCATTGATCAGCTGAGTAAATCTCAAGTAATACCGATGAAGTGATTCTCCCTTGATGTGAGCAAACTTATCAAATGCATCATACAGTTTACACTCCCTTTCCTGCTTTGTCAATGAGGTACCTTGCATTAGTAGTTGAACTCTTTCCCATAGATCCTTGGCAACTCTATGATGATTAACGAGTGAATAGACATCAGATGGTAAACCTTGAAAAACAATATTAGTTGCCTTGAGATCACAATCAGCTTGAATTTTCTTAGTTGCAGACAATTCCTCATATTTCTTTATCCTGGTTACACCATTTTATTCAATCGTAGGCCAAATGAGTGGACCATGTTCAACTGATTCAAGTATCATTCTTCCATGCTCTCTATTTTGCATGTAAAGTTTCCATTCTGCTTTTCTAAGAATCATACAGGTGTTTCTTTAACATCGGTGGACGATTGTTACCACCAGAGAGTATCATGAATTCAGCAAGAGTAGACATTGTTACTTTGTTGTTATGTGAAAAGATTACTTGTTGATCGGACAGTGATAAGAAGTAATTGTCTTAAAGTGAGTTGATTTTAAGTGTTGAAAGTCTTGAGAATACACGGGGTTTTACAATTCTTGATTAAACTAGGAAAATAATGTTTCACAGGATTTTACAAATCAAAGAAATAAACCGTATAATTCACCTTGGATTAATTTGCCTTGGATTAATTCACCTTGGACTAATTTGCCTTGGATTAATTCACCTTGGACTAATTCACATTGGACTAATTCGCCTTGGATTAGCTCACCTTGGACTAATTCGCCTTGTATAAAAGGAATGATTTGCCTTCAAGATGAGATTAATTCGCCTCTAAGAAACAGAGTAATTCGCCTTCAACAAAAAAAAAGGATTAATTCGCCTTCAAAGAAAGAGACTAATTCGCCTTCAACAAAAAAGGATTAATTCGCCTTCAAAGAAAGAGACTAATTCGCCTTCAACAAAAAAAAAGATTAATTCGCCTTCAAAGAACAGAACTAATTCGCCTCCTGCAAAACGAACTTCAACTTTTCCAAAACACTAAAAGACTCACTTTTTGATGTTTTACATAAAATTTCTTGTACAACTTACCTATCTAAGCCTAGTAGAACCTTAAAAATACAAACTTTAAACTTTTTAACACAAAATTTTCAAATCAAGATTTGGGACACAAAAGTACTTTTTGAACCAAAACTTATCAAAATGAAGATTTCTATGTATTTTCCAAAGTTTTGCTTGTACAACTAGATAATACTAAGACAAAAGAAGAAGAAAGTAGTAAACTTTATGGTTTTTAAACCCAAAAAAGGTGAAAACCCTTTGTTAGGTTCGTACAAAAAAAATAAAAAAAATAGGTAAACAACGCACATAATAACAAGATATCACCCCATGGTTCTTGATACCAATTGTAGAATATAAGTAATCTTTAAACACACCTATAAGATTGAATAAATCTAGAGAGAGAAAGATAGTGGGAGGTTGCTTTTAGTGAGAGAAAATGAAAGAAAATAATGTATAACTATGTGTGAAATAATGAAACAACCAACACCCTTTCCATAGCATGGAAAGGGTTTATATACTTACAATATGGCCGGATATGGGCTTTGTCCATGGGCTTTTCCTTAACTAGCCTATTGAGTTTCCAAATATTACTTAACGAGCTATCTAACGATATTAATGAAAGTGACCGATACTTTCGTATTCCTAACACCCGTTTTGACCCATTTTACATACAACTTCTTAAACAACTCACATAACCATTACTTTACTACCAAGAACTAGACTTGGTCACTTGACAACATCTTTTATAGACCATTTTATGACACTTAAACGTCAACATGGGGGTTCAACATTGAGTCGAGCTCGGCATCTAATACAATATCATACGTATAGTCCAAATACTTACAATATCCGAGCTTCTACTTCTTTACCTTTATCAAGGCTATACTTTCATAACATTGTAACCTATAAAAATGGTTAAACAACTAAACCATAAGCTTTCGCTTAGTAAGTAAAACGAGTAATAACATGGCATTATATATCATTCATCCATATAGGCATTCTATTCATCCAATTTCTAGTCCAACAGACTAAATCATACTATCGCTTGCATAAAGCACTTATACCATGAACATTCACATTATAACACAAATATTATTACTTAAACCATCTTTATAACAACTCACCTAGTCATCATATACCTTAACTAGTTCCGTACTAGTCTAACACATACTTGGCTAGTTATGCCAACTAGCTCCTTATTCTTCTTTAATCCAAACATTATAAACCCAAACATCCTATACCATAGTTCAATCATACACATAACACATATATATCAAAACTTAATATAACAACATGTTATAATCATTTTACTTACCTTAGCTCCAAGCTAAGTTTATTAATAATCATCATCATCCTTGCTTCCTAAACCATAACACATTTCATAAATACTTATATACATAATTAACACACTATAACAATGGTTTATACAACCATTAGCTTATCTTTCAACATCTCTAATCATCATATGATCATATCTTGATCATATGATGAGAACCTACAAAATTACTAACTTTGCTCAGTATAACTTAGCCATAGTTACTATAGACTCATAAGATTGCTTTGAAACACCTTTTTCCCAAAACTCCCTGATAAACATCAAAAGCGTGTCGAAGTAATATATATAGTATTTCCCGTTAGATGTAAAAAATCATTTGAGAACAAATAAAAATCTAATCTTCCTGATGTCGTATCCACGGTGAGAATTGAATTGAGATTTACGTTAATATTTTTCGTTTGATGCTTGATTATATTTTGGTTTTTGGTTTTGAATTATACTAATTATAATAATAAGCTAAAATAAAACTAAGATATAACTAAAACGGATATGCTTGTCAAGTGAGGCAAAAAGATCGTTAAGTGTGAAGAAAAGAGTTAACAAAGAATTTGTACCGTTTAAAAAAAACTGTTTTCTCACAACGTTGGTTGTTATTGAAAACATTCCTTTATTTTGGTACAAATTACTTTAAATGATGACGAATTAATACCAGTAAAAATATTATTTTCTCACAACGTTGGTTTATTTTGAAAACAATATCTTATATAAGTATTAATTACTAGATTTGATGTTTGACTATCTCTCCGGCTTTTGCCCTTCGAAATAATCAAATAAGAAATCTAAATAATCTAAAAATTATTAATCAACAAGTCTCTTTTTAATCCACACTTAATTCAATAGTCGCAACTCACTTAACAAGCATATATAAATCTACTCGCTAAACATGAAAACTAAACTAACAATAATAAGCATAACAATAATCATGAACATATTAAGCTAAATAAGCTAAAACTACTAATAATGGAAAAGGGAAAAGAAGTAGAACCCGAATGACGAAACCGATAAGAATGAAACCACCCGATTATATAAACTAGACATAATGCTAAGAGTATTTCTTATTTAAAATTTATTTACTTAATAGATTATAAAGTATTTAAACTTTATTCTCTAATAAGCTAGTAAAATCTAACTAAGCTTTACACTTTGACAATAAGCTAGCTTATACAACCCGTAAGCTCCTCGCCTTAAGTGTTGAACCGGGTTCACCATCACAAAACAAGCAAAGTAAAAATAAATCAAAACAATATGCTAAATGAGACTAATATAAGCCGAACACCTAATTAAGTAAACCGAAAACCAAACTCTTATAACTAAAAATCCGATAAGCTAACCAAACTACTATTAATCTCGAAACCAAATTTAAACTAATCTGAACCATAAGCTACAATTCCAACTCTACTCTTTCAAACGAAAGAACCATAAACATACGAATCAATAAGCACTCAAACAACATTCCATTTCCTTAATAATAAGCCTGAACGTCATAATAAGCAACCGAATAAGCATGTACAATAAGCCCCTACCAAATAAGCTACTAAACGTAAACTTCTTATGATCGTTGCTGCTGCGATAGAACAAGAAATGAAGACATAAAAACAAAAGAAAAATGGATTTGCCATTATTCTACTCCTACTCTAATATATGTTATTCTACTCTACTCCTATCTATGCTAATCAAAAAAATAAAGGAAAGAAAAAAAATGAAAAATGGAAGATAAGGTAATGATAGACCAGATCCCCTTTTTATTCTTTTTGCTGCGTTGATATAAAGCAGATAGATGGGGCCTTCTTTTTTCTTCTTCATGGACTTGTATATAATAGGCCTCCGAAAATGCATCAATTTCTGATCCGGGCTCTCTTATCTCTTTTCTTGGGCTTGGTTTCCTGGTGGGCTGGATCACACTTATATCTTGGGCTGGATTTTAAGTGGCACTTGTAGTCATGGCTGAATTTGGTCTTGGGCTTTTAAAAAGTATGGGTCGGTCTGACCCATATAAATGGCGTCGGGCCGGCCTAATAAGAGATGAAAGCACTGTCGGACTCGGATTTTCGTACTCTTTCCAATGGCATGCTCGGGGAATTATTCTGACTTCATCTTGATCTCTAGAAACGCGTAAACGTCATCAAATCATATCCAAAGTCATCGTATTTGCTCCGTTTTCAATCCTTTTTACTTGTAGAACATAAAAAACACAAACCAAACATATTTGCAATATATTTTATCATATTTTATGTTTTTAGTCTATTTATTAGTGTTTTTCGAGGTATTAATGATGTGTGTTTAAGCACACATCAAATTCTCCCATACTAAGCCATTGCTGGTCCCACACACAATGTTTATACAACACGCCCGGAAAGAAATAATTTAACCCCCCTTAACTTAATAACCCCTTACATCAAACAAGAATAGAAAATGTTCATTAAGAGAGTTTAAAATCATTTTGTTTCTAAAGCTCTCAGTTTTAACCACTTATTTATTAAAAGATAAAAACTAAGTTAAAATTTATTTAAAAGGCTTTAACAACGGGAGTTCGTCATCCTTGATTTTACAATTCCCAAACCAAGCTTAAAACCAAATCACAGTTAAATATAAAATTAGATGCTAACACTACTCACAGCAAACTTTTATCAGTCTCGGATTATTATTATTATTATTACTTCCACCCTTTAAACGACTGCAATATCTGGAGCGAACCGAC
>BQNB010130866.1:0-18868 GCA_026074375.1 Tanacetum coccineum
TAATAGTGTTCCAATAATAATAAGGAGTGATACGCTATTAAGTAAGTATTGTATGATATTTTCTAGATTATCATGGTGAACGTAATTCCTCCTGATCATGTGGATGATATACCCATTGTTGAGCCGAATCAACACGATAATGTTTTTGTTGTTCCCGAGCCTGTCTTAGTGGATGAAGACGAGGACCCGGCAGAAGACGAATTTGAGGAAGAAGATCCTCAAGAAGAAGAAGATGATATGGAAGTAGACATCAAAGAAGATGAGAATGAGCCAGAGTTGACATATCCTTATAAATAGGTGGATCCTCTTAACCCTTCGCCGCCTGCTTCTGAGTCAGAACCTGAGGATGCGATCAAGGTTGAGAACCCGATTGAGCACGAGGATGAGACTGTTCCTGCTAGTGTCCATGAGGTAGGTGAATCGTCTACTGCTCCTTTTCTTCATGAGAACAGTGATGGTCTATTTCCTGGTCTCATGAGAAGGGACATTAACTTTCTTATTGGTCGGATGGCTTCTCTTTCAAGACGACTGTGTCGTCGCAAGACGGCGCATGCATTGGTCAAAAAGAAAGGAAAGGCAAAGGACGAGTATTATGGTAAGTTGATTTTGGATTTGGGTAATGAAGTGCGTTCTAGTGTGGAGCAAGGAACGGCTGCAATGGAAAAGCTGGTTGAAAAGCTTGGTAATGCTGAAGAAAAAGCTGAGTGTAAGAAATTGAAGAAGGAACTTGAAGAAGCAAGGTTTAGCAACACATTCCTTCGTATGCAGAATGAACGAGTCAAGAGAGATCTCTATTGGACTAGAGTTCGAGCTCATGAGTTCTATCAAGAGATGATTCATAGAGGATTTGTGTTTGAAGAAAGACCGAATGAAGCTATCGATGTTCCGATTGAAGATGAGAAGAGTCCATCATCTGAGCCGCGAGGATCTCCTCGTGATTCTTAGTAGTTTAGTTTCAATTGTAGTATCTTTATTGTGTAATCACTAAACTGAATCCTCAGTTAGTAGAATTAGTGCTATTGGTTGTAACGATTTGTATCATTTCATGAAACAATGCAACTATGTATTAACTCTTTTGTGATGAAAAATGAATGACTATCTTTTGATTACTACTTGATGTTGTGTGACTGTTGTTGTGATTGATTTGTCATTGTACCATGTTATGAGTATATCATGTTATGAATGCTTATCAGATTGTTTTCTGTGTGACGTGACAGAATCATGCCTCCAAAGTCTGCACCTTTGACTCAAGCTGCTATTCGTCGAATGATCAAGGAAAGTGTCGATGCTGCTATCGCTGCTGAGCGAGCTAGACATGCGAATGCTGGAAATGATGCTAGAGGGTCTGGACCAGTTAGGGGTCAAGATGTCGCACCTGCTGTTCGTGAGTGCACTTTTGCTGGGTTTATGAAGTGCAATCCTACTGCTTTTCATGGTACTGAAGGAGCTATTGAATTATGAAGATGGTTTGAAGAAAACTAAGAGTGTTTTTGGGATCAGTGAATGTGCAGAGGGCAAGAAGGTTAAGTTTGCTACTGCAACACTGCAAGGACCTGCTTTGACTTGGTGGAATGCTAAGGTTGCAACCATGTGTTTAAAGACTGTGAACTAATTGCCTTGGACTGAGATGAAACAGTTGATGACTATAGAGTTTTGTCCAATAGAAGAAGTTCAAAGAATGGTGCATGAACTGTGGAACTTGAAGGTCAAGGAGTATAACATTGTGGCTTATACTCAGAGTTCAATGTGTAAGCTTGATGTGATCAAGAAATGGTTGAATCGGATAAGAATGCAATGTTGATGCTTTCATATGGGGATTGACTGATAAATCAAGGGTGAAGTTACTTCTTCTAATAGCTTTTGTAACCTGTTCGATGCAGTGCCTATGGTTCATTAAGTTGACCGGAACAAATCGCAACTAGAGATGAAAGAGTTTTAGAAGGGAAAGAAGCAAAAGTGGGGAGAATATCCAAAGTGAGGAATATTTGTGGTTAGAGCAATCAATGGGACAGCTCACGCCAAACTTTTCAGAATACAAAAGCAAGGGTACGCGACGAGTAGCTATGATTACTGCTCCTAGTGATGGATAAGGTGTTTTCTGGATCACTTCCTTTGTGTGCGACGTTGTTTTACTCGTTCATGTTGGTCTATGCAACTATCAAGTGCCATAAGTGTCGGAAGGTTGGGTGGCATGTGCTTCAATTACACATACCTTTGGCCTATAAAAACGTGCCTTAAATGACCAAATATATCAAAAATACTTTGTATTTGTGTGTTTTGTGATTTATGATGTCCAGTAACGGATTATTCACTAAGGACAAAAAATGAAGTCCAAATAGGACAAACGAGGCACGGGGAATGAACAACTGAGTGAAATGCAAAGTCTAAGTCAAAGTCATATAAAGTCAACCTGAATGTCAGAAGCCAAACAGGCAAAGTCAACAAATGTTCTAAGACGAAGCCTGAACAACGAAATCTTAATGGATCAACCGCACCGATTTTAAGGGGCGGTTTAGCCCATTAAGTCTTTTATGTAATATATAAAGTTTTCAAGTTGACTTTTTTGCCCTTTTTTTCCAAATCACTTAACCCGCCTTATATTTAATTGCGCATTAAGCCTATATCCATATACATTTAAACCTTTGATTCCACCCTGTGGCCGGTTTGGGGTGCTTCGTGCTTCACCGGGTGGTATCGATTGACTGCGATGTCACTGGAGGACGTTCAGTGCTTGGCGTTAACTCTTATCATGGTGATACACCGGGGCGTCCCGGGTTCCAGGGGGCCGGGGTAATCGTGGAGTCACGTTGGGTTAACTGAGGTTTGGCCCGTGATGTCCTGTCACAGGGACTCAATGGTTGACCCGCTCCAACGTAACGGTTGCTGATTTGGTTATTCAAACGGTCCTCAAAAACCCCTTGTCCCGCCACTACTATTCTCATCCACTTTGTCACACTTAACCTAGTACACTGTGCCCCACCCAAAATCATACCTTTCAATCCCACGATAACCCACTCACAACACTACAATATCAGGTGGCAATCCCTTAATCCTATTCTGTAAAAGGTTTGAAGAAATGAATCAAGGGCTTGGGAGTAAAGGACTGGTGAGAGCAATGATAATGGGATGGCGGTGGGTGGAGGTAGGCGACCGATCATGGTGAATCTATTCATTACCTCTTTCGATTTGCGGCGTATTACGGAGAGTATGTGGAGCGGGGGGATCTGGTGTTGTTGTGGGATAGGGTGTGGTGGGGTTTATCGGGGGGGGTTTGGTGGGGTGGTGGGGGATGGCGTATAGGGGTGGGGGTGCGGGCTTGGGGAGTGGCGTTGAGTGTGGGGGAGTGTGTTATGGGTAGGGAGGGGGGGGGGGGTCGGGGGGAGCGTTGGAGACAGTGTGAGGCTGGTCGTGGGAGTGGTGGTGGTAGGATGTGTTGTTTGACTTTTTTGTTCTTTCTTTTTTTTTTTTTTTTCTTGTTATTTTCTTCTTTTTTCTTTTTTCTTTTTTTTCTATTTTTTTTTTTATTTTCCTATTTTATTTTTTTCTACTTTTTTTCTTTTCATTTTCTTTTTTTTTTACCTTTTTTTTTTTTTTCATCTATTTTCTTTCCTATTTTTCTATTTTTTCTTTTTCAAGTGTTTTTTGTATTCAGCAAGTTGTAATCTTTTTAAATTTAATGAAATTTCAGTTTTATGGTTTATCAATCTGTACTTTTTAAGCTTTTATGCAATCAAATTCATTGTGTTTACTAGTTCTGTTTATAAGCTTTTATAAGCTTATACATCCTCTTAGACTCATGCAAGTTTTAAAAAAAGGGTTTTAGTAAGGGTACTGTTACATTAACCAAGATTGGGGTTATTAGCTTTTTGGATGATAAGCTTACAATGGAAGAGCTTATGGGTATTTACTAGCTTATTTGGATAAGCCAGAGCTTGTAGTCCTAGTTTAAGCTAATAGGGACTCAAGGTTTTACTCTCCATTTTTCCATTTTAGCTTATTTTACTGTTGCATAGCTTAATCTGCTTATATCATTGCTTATTCCTGCTTATTATTGTTGTTAAATACTTATTTATGCTTTCTTGAAGTTTAAATCTTATTTGTTCATATTTTGAGTTAATACTGCTAGTTTATCACTTTATACTAGTTGTTACTATTTGCTTATCTTAAGTGCTTATTCCTGTATTCTTTTTGCTTCTTATTTATTAATATTCATAGTTGGTTATCTGTCTTTAAAATTCTTGGGTTAAATCAGTAAATTTGCTTTAAAATTAATTTTGAAAATTTAAAGGGGTGTTTGGGGTAAGACTTAAAATGGTCAAAAGAGTTAAAAACGGTTTTGGTGTAACTAAGCCATCTTAACAAGCTCTTTTTAAATTGAATTAATTGTTTTAAAAGTTTCATGAGATTTTAAAAATCAAGGTTTTAAGGCTGTCTTTGTTACTCAATTTCTTTAAATATGTGGTTTTAAAGTTTTCCAAATTGTTTGTATATTTGATTTTTACTTTAAAAGTTTGTTTTAAGGTCTTTTTTTTACTTCTTGTTGAGTCTAAATGTAGTAGGATAGGAGTAGATTAAGTTTTCATTGCCATTTGTGGTTTTGGGTCAAAACTGTCCAAGTTTGGTTTTTAGTCTGTAAAAGGTTACACCCTATTTTTCATGTTCATTTTTAGATTAGTTAAAATCAGTTTTAGGATTCTGAAACTTATAGATTAAGCTCCTTTGGTGTAGAACTGTTCTGTTTTTAAGCTTTTTTTGATTTTGAAACTTATTTACTTGCTTAAAAGTAGGCCTGCAAAAAGCTTTTTGTCCTTTAAATAAAAACCAAAAAGAGTAAAATTTTGAAATCAGCCTTTTTCATAAGCTTTTTCATAGCTTATCTTAATTTCAAACTCCTTTTTAATTACTGATTATGGTAGCTTATAGGACAAGCTTGACTTGCATATAAGTCATTAAGCCCATTATTAGGATCCACTTTACTAGTGCTTATAATATAGCTAGAAATATGTCATTATGATTGTTGGCTAACTAGTTTTAGCCAAAAATAGCTTTATGCTTTTAAGTTTCAAGTTTATTGTCTTGGGCTTATTATTTGTTCCTAGTGCTTATTAGGGTTAGTTATATATGTTTTTAGACTGTATTGTTTTTAACATCTGCTATTATTAGGTTCTAATTCTTAGTTTAAAAGTAGAAAGTGGCTTTGTTATCTGTCCTTGTGTTTTCTATTTTAAAAATGCTTTTTAAGTGCCTTTCTTCTTATTTCCTTAGCTTATTTTTGCTTATCTATACTTATTAGGTGCAGCTTATGATGTGTCGTAGCTTATTTATCTTTACTTGTGCTTATTAGGTCAAAAAAAAGTAAAAAGTAGCCCATTTAGTCATAGTTTAAAAATCCAAATACTGTTTTTAACTTATTTAGCTTAATTTCTGGACCTATTCAAGTTTCTAAAAAAAGTGCTTTTGTTAAAGTTGGTTTTTAAGCTTATTGAAAAGATTTTGCAAAAAGAAATTTTGAAAAACAAAAAGCTTAGGAATTAGGGAAGTCAAGGGTGAGCAAGGCTCGAACCCCTGACCTCAACCTAACTCCCAAGCCTTTAACACACACACTCAACACCAACTCGCCCTTGGGTCTTTTCTGGTTATACTTTGCACAATTTAGTACTTAACCCTTATTTCCAGTTTTAGTTTATTAAGCCTTTTTAGTTGCTTATTCGTTAAGCCATTTTTCCAGCTTTTATTTTTCTAGATTCTGCTTTATTCAAAGTACTTTTCCAGATTTTTTTAGATTTTTATAGAATAGTTTAATATTTTTAGATTAAAACTGTTTTTAATTCATAATAAATAAAATAAAAGTCAAAAAAAAAAAATATAATTTTTTTAATAAAAAAAAAATTTCAGTTTATCATATTGATTGATTAGACAAATTAAATTTTCATTTTTAGGGTTAAATTTATAGATTTTAGGTTTTTAAAGAACGGGTTTAGGATCCCGTTAACATTTTTCGTGTTTTAGCCTTATTTGCTTTCGTTTTTAGCGTGCCTTTACTTGTTTTTGCATTTTCTTTGTAGAATAGATCAAATCAATCTTTTGATATTCAAGCTATAAATTCTCAAAACGTTACCTCGATTTTCAAATTCGCACCTCGTCGGGACACGACCCGGGAAGGTTTTTTTGGGATTTTACTTTGGGTAAAAGTTAATTCCCTTTTAAAAAGCTCACGAAATTCTTATTATTGATTATTTTGGGACTACTTATTTTTATTTATCTTTTATTACAGTAAGAAATCTTAAGTGAATCATTTTTGGCGCCGCTGCCGGGGTGGTTGTGAAACGATTATTGTGTACGTTTGAGATTTTGTGTTTGAAGACCCTTCCCCGTGAAGGTATAGCTTTCCTGTGTGGAATAGATTTTTATTTTTTTTATTCAAGTAAAAAAAATTCCAGAAAAAAAACCGATAAAAACAACAAAAACGACTGTTTGTTTCACTTGTTGAATTCGGCTCACCTTAGATTACAAATACAAGAGAGTATATGGAGGGTCGATCCACGTAACTTAGGACCAAAAAGGAGAAGGTTTTTAATTGCTTCGCGCTTACCCACTCCTCTGCTTCTTGTGCGTTTTCTAGAAGCTACATCCACTCGTTTGATTTTCGGTACCAAAAATAACTTTCTTTTTATATTTATCTTCAGAATAAAAAAAAGAAGAAGCTCCAAAAATTCTTCTTAACCCCATTTGGTTTAATTCTTCTCTTTTAAATACCCATCCATTATCCTCTTTAATTCTTATCCATCATGTATGGGTTTAAAAAAGGTTGTCCTTGTGGAGCTTTTGTACATTAATCACGTTGTGTTCAAAAATGTGAATTCGTAAGACAAGTTTGTGCGTATCCTAATAAAATACCCGACTCGTCTCAACGGACCCCTCCTAATTGTTCCCAATTATAGAGACCGGTTTGCATGCCGTATATTATTGTCGACAATGTGCTCTCTTATTACGAAAGAATTTGGAAGAAGTTTGGTCGATATTTTGTGAGAAAAATGAAATTTTCCAAGGGATTTCTAAACATCTTCCGAGTCATCCAATGACAATACCTAACGTTGTTAAGCACCTCAAAAGAGCCATTTCGTCTTCAATCAGGACACCCGGTGAACATTCTTCACAAAGTCCTCACATATTGACCCTATTGTTGTTAACGAGTGTGTGTGATTGTTAAAACGTTTCTTTCGTCAACGATTTACTTGTGTGTCTTGTTGGGAAACGGTTGCTCATCATGGGTTATAATTGTCCACCGCATGTTCCCGACTTTCTATAAATCCGAAAAACATGCTGACCATCTAGACTTTGATGAGCTCCTCACAAACTTTGCCAAGCTTTCACAAACAATATCTTTGTTGTGAAAATTGCGGGGCCTTGTATGAGACTTTCCAAGTCAACCCAATGACATGTGAAAATTATTTATGAAGCAAAACTTTTTGCTCATAATTTATAATTCTTTTGGTTTTGATATAATTTCAACCCTCGCAATTTTATTATTGATCATTATTGATTCATGAATGATATCTAAAAGCTATAGAAACTTACAAGTGATTGGATGATTCTTATGAGTAAGCTTCGTTGTGACGTTTCAAACTTGGTTACTCAACGCAACGGCAAGAAGCAAGAACAGTGTTATCTTGATACTTATACTCCCGAAGCCTTGTAATATCGCGAGATTCCATTAGCTCCGATAGATGACGACGCTCGAGTATTTTTTGGCTACATAGAATATCTTAAAGAAATTATCCTCCGCAAATCATCACATAATTTTCCAAAATTAGGAACTCTCTTATAATCGGAGTATAGCATCCTCGACACTATTTCGAAACGGAATCGGATACGAATAATAAAGTCTAGTGTTGAGGCCTTGTACATACCGCCCAAAAGTAAGTCCGATGGTATATTCGTAAAGTAAATGTGATTGCCCGTAAATGTGATGATTCTTCTCCAAAAAAAGGTGAGGTGTTAGGATGATTCATTTCAATTTCCCCGGGAAAATGGTTAAATGATCATTTTTAATGCGAATCTAGGTCTTATGAATCTGTGCTTAATTGTGTCTAACGTGAAATCTTCTCTTAAGATTATTTCCTTCTCGAGGAGTTCTTCGGTGAACTCGCTCTTAATCGTCCAATTCCACCGGGAATTATTGAAGCCGACTTTGATCCGAAGGGAGATATCCGTTTTATTGAAAATTTGATGTATGATAACTTTTTGTCACGCCCTCGGAAAAAAAACTCTTAAAGGATGCGTTTCCTGCAAATATCTCGTCGATTCCAACAATGATTATTCTTCGAGTGATGGCGATTTCTCCTCAGTGAGGGACATCGATTTATGTCGATTTTGCATATGCCTCGCGATCCTGAGCTCGTTCAGCTTTTAGGTGGTAGGGAATGTAGTCTCAAGAAGGATGGAGAGATTGATACCGCTATTCTTCTTACAATCAAGGACGTATTCGCTTCGGAAAAATTATTGAAGGTCAATTTTCTTATTGCTAAGTTCGGAAGCATTATAAAGATAAATCTCGTACTCGACTCTTTCTGATTTTGTAAACTGAGTCCCCCCTCCACAAGTCTTTAAACTTTTTCTTGGAGGAGACCAACACTTTTGATAATCTATTTACCTAATTTGAGACTTTTAATTTTCTTGATGATCATAGAAAGACGCACGGTGTAGTGGCCTTTAGGTAAGCTATCATGTGATATTTCTCTTCCGAGTATTGATTGTTTTACCTTGATAGTTGAACCCGATTCGGGGGATTTTCACTATGATTTGTGGATGGAGGATATTTTGATGATACAACTAGGAGAACAAGAGTTCATGTGCCTAATGTTTTACCCACCCATCCCACCCTTCATCTGGATTTTGGATGTTCCACTCTGTTGGTAATATCCTCGGATCTGACCTATGTAGTTTCTTTTCCTTCCGGAACTAAAAATAAGATTTTTTATCCAGGGATATTTGCATTGGAGACCATATCCATAGAGAGTTCTATCATCCGGATAAATTTTCTTATCTCATTTCATCCGTGATCCTCCCCTTTTCCTAGTGATTGACACTTTGCTTCTATTTTCATCCGAAATTGAGGACAAAGTTTAAATCCTGGTATTCTTGATGCAGTCGTGTGAAGGATTTTAATCCTCCTCTTTATGAACTTCCTTTCCACAAAGAAGTTCCTGGGCTTGGAGCTTTACTCTCGTTTTCATCCGAAAATAAGGAAAAAGTTTTCAACCCCGGGATTCTCACTTCTAAAAGAGTTCATTCTTCTCTTCTCCCGAAGTTATCTCATCGGGGCCCTAAAGCTTTCAAAGTCATTAAAATTTGTGAAAGCCCGATGGAGATTTTTCCTTGCTCTTATGGAGATGACATCCGTATTTTGGATGTTCCGTGTCTCCATTTCTATCCCTCTTGACAAGCTCAAGTATGGGGGGATCGGGTCAAGCTAAGTGACCTAAAACAAGCGCTTCGTGGGTGGCAACCCATGCTTATCCTAGTATAATCGTAGTAGTAGTATGGTAGTTATGTAGTAATGAATAAGTGTTTTGTTGTTGTGAGAGGCTTGCCTCTTTTCCTTTTCCGTGTTTTGTGTTTTGTGTTGTATGTCCAGGATTGCCCGGATTTTTGAAGCCTCTCGTGCTCGTGGTTTTGTCCTTTGATCACTCGAGCTTCACATCCTTAGCTTCATTTTGGGAATCTAATATCCAAATCTTATCGACTAACGTTTATCTTTAAGCATACTTAATAAACGGCTTAGGATTTACGTAGAGACCCTTCTTAAAACATTGAGGACAATGTTTAATTCTAGTATGGGAGGATCTATCAATTTGATTGTGCCTACAGTCGTTGTTTTCGCGTAATCCCGTTTTTACCACCAAAATTTCAAAAAAATGAAAAAATTTTAAAATTTTCAAAAATAAAGTAAGTGTTTTGTCACAATTTTGACTTTTCTGCTGGGTAGAATAAGAATAAATTTTGAGTCGATCGAGCGTGTTGAGCTATAGCTTTTTCCTTAACTTTTAGACTAAGCGTTCGCGGATCTTCGCGAAGAACGAAAAATGATAGAGTTAATTATGAGTTGGATGCTAAACAAGGATTATTTGGAAATCTTAAGAGCTCATGTATGTAATTTGTGGCTTTTTTTCCCATAAGCTTCTAACCGGGCTAATAATACGTGTTATTTTTGAAAACTAAACTTAAAACAATTTTTGAAGTATAGTCGATATTAATAATTTATTTCAAATTTATACTTAAATTTTCTAAAACGAAATTTTCTCTATATCATAGTATTATATGAAGAAAAAAAATATTGTGGTAATAATAATTATAAACTGTGGGCTGATAAAAGTTTGATGCATCTTGCCGGCTCACAACCGATGTTGCAGCCTTCTAAAAGGTCGAGGATTTCCTTAAAAATATGTAATTATATTAAGTGTAGTAAATGTGAGTTAATAAATATAGGGAAAATCTCTTTTTCTTAAATTTAAATATGCTTTTGAACAAAGACTATTTTATTTTAAGTTTTTCTAAATAAGCTATGTGTATAAGGGAAACCTAAGAGTTTTTGAAACCAAAGGTCCGTGAGTCCCGATACTAGTCTATGTGGCGTATCAAAAGCCTGGTCACTTAGCCGCAAGGTTGGGATGTGCCGAGACGAAAGTCGCTACATGGGATGATCTCGCCTTCAAACTCATTATTCTCGGGTGGAACATGAAGCATAAAATTTTACAAAACGTTGATCCATGGTTGAAATTCGAGATGGCACATTCACCTAAATATAATAATTGCCGGGAGTGAAAATTTTACAAGTTACAAATACGAGTAGTGTTAGCATATTTACTTATATTTAACGGTGATTTCATTTTAAGCTTGGTTTGGAATAAGTGAAAAGTCGGGGACGATGAATTTATCCTTTTTAGGGGCGTTTTAGGATTGAAATGCATCTTGTTTTATGATCCCTAAAAGTTATAAATATAACGAAAGTCAAACGTTCTAGTTAGTTGCTTAATATGAAAAGTACAAAAAAATGAGAAAAAGGAAAAATACAAAAATATTTTTTGTAGTTAGTGTATATATTTAAAAATGGTAAAAACGGGGCTTTTTAAAGCTTTTGATTCTTTATTTCCCCTTGGCGAACACTTAGCTACTTTTCGAGGTTATTAGTCGAGGGGGATTGAGATTCTTAGTTTTCTTAAGTGTTTACTTATAGCATTGCGTGAGAACATGCAATAGTTTAGTATGGGGGATTTTGGTATGTGCTTAAATACATATACCATTTTCCACAATAACCGGACTAAAATGAACAAAAACGTACCAACAATACATTGTATTTGTATGTTTTCATTTATATTGTGCAAGAAACGGATATCTAAGAAAAGGACGAAAAATCAAGCTAAAACGGACAAAACCGGGCATAGAATGTCAAAGCGTGAAAAGACAAAGGCAAAAAGTCAAAGTCAACCAAAAGTCAAAGTAAAAGACGGAACCGAAACCAAAGAAAAAAACTTAATGGGCCACCCGTACCCATCTAATGGGCCGGGGCAACTCATTAAGCTATATTTATCAAGACTTATAAGCCTTTAAGGCTTAAATGACCTATATCCCTTTTTTATACAAAAAGGGACCAAAGCTGCCAAGTCCTCAAAGTTGTATCACCCACAAGGACTTTCGGTGTAATAACAACATACACCTTGAGGGGCTCAAACTGCCAACCCTTTAAACTTTATAAACCAACAAGGACCATACATGTAATAACATATAACACCTTCAGGGACTGATTTTGCCATTTCTCGAAACTATTACCCTGCTCACCCTAAACTAAATTTCCCGCCAAAACCCTCAACTCTACTATTCACGCATCCCTGTCATTTTCCCCCTCCTCGACCTCCGTTCCTACAAACAAAACTGTCATTTTTCCTCACCCCACACCTCACATGGGCCAATTGCCATGTTGTCAATCCCCAAATACCCCATTAGACAATGAACAAGATAAAATCATCAAGGGTTAAGATCGTTGGCCTTGGGCACTACTCAAAATTGATGGACAAGATTGATTTGGACTTATACTCACACAACAAACACAAAAGCTTGAAGCTACTCAGTGAAGAAACACAAGAGACTCAAGACTAAGTTTTAGTATAAATAGTAGCTAGTGTACCTCATTAGTTTTTTGTCAAATTTTGTTTAGAAGGCAAAAGCTTGTAAACCTAAATTTGTTCCATTTTAATACTGTCATTTTAATACATTGTCATTTAAATTTTCTTGTCATTTAAATTTATGTCTTTTAATACTTGCAATTTAATTTTATGCATTTTTTAAGCTTTTCTTGAATACTTGTCATTTAAGCTTATTGTCATTTAAACACTGTTTTCTTATGGTTTTGTATAAGCTTTTAAGTCATTTGAAGTTTATATAAGCCTTATTTCATTTTCTGTCAAAAAAATTCAAAAATCCAAAAAAATAAAAAAAAAACAATCAAGAAAGCAAGGAGCATGGTAAATCTTGGATGGTCATGGGTTTAGTGCTTCTTGGGAAGCTATAGGAAAGGTTTATAAGCTATTGAGAGCTTATTGTCTTGCCAAAAGCAAAAGACCTTTGTGAGTTTTCTATTTTTCATTTTTCTTTCTTATTACTATGCATTTGCTTATTTTCTGCTTAAGTCATGCTTATTTATGCTTATTCATGTTAGTTCATGCTTACTTATGCTTATTTAAAGTTTTCATGTCTTTTATTTAAGTCTTGCTTTAAATCTGTCTTTAATATACTCTTAAACTGCTTATATCTTATTTGCTTATTCTAGTGCTTTTTATTGTGTTACTTGTGCTTATTATTGCTTTCTATTTACTAGTTGTTAACTGTTTTTCAAAATAACAGATTAGAATTTGACTTAGTATACTTAAAGGGGTGTTTGGGTCAAGGGTAAAAAGTGGGTAATTTTGGTTATAAAAACCATTGGGTCATTTTTAAAATCCTTTTGGGTCATTCTGTTAACTTGTACAACCTTATTTGAGTTGATTTTAATCTGTTTTCAAGAGTTTTAAGTTCTTAAAGTCTGTTTTAATGTTTTTCCAAATTGGTCTTTAAAACTGTTGGTTCAAAACAGTCTTACATAGCTTATTTGATTTAGTCTTCAAAACAAGCTTTTAAAACTTGTTTTAGTGTCCTTTTAAAGTATCATAATGCAGTAGGATAGTTGCTTTTAGTTTACTTTTGTTAAAGTCAAAAAATGTCAAGTATTTTTCATAGTTAAAAAGCCATTTTTTAAATTCATTTTTACATTAGTTAAAATTATTTTTTAAGTCTGCCTTTTTGAGCATAAGCTCTTTGATAGTCAATTTTTATCTATTTTAGCTTAGATTAGCTTTTAGTTTTATTTTACTAGCTTATTTGAAGGACTGCAAAAGCCCATTTGTCCTTGAAAGAAAACAAAAAAATCAGCATGTGCTGAGTGTTAAGCCCTTTTCATTTGCCCTTTTAGTAGCTTATTTGATTTTCAAATTCAATTTTCTTTGCTGATTTAAAAAGCCCTTAGGACAATCTTTAAGCTGGTATAACTCATTAAGCCATAAGGTTCCATCTTTGGGCTTAAAAATAAGCCCAAAAGTGCCCTTATGGCTGTTTTGGTATGCAGTTTAGCCATATTAGCTTATTTGGCCCTTTTTGCTTTTCTGCTTGTTTTCATTTGCTTATTTTTATTTTTACTTGCTTATTAGGAGTAGTATAGTGCCTTTCTTAGCTTATTTGCCTTTGTGCTAGCTTATTTGTCCCTAGAATAGCAAACAGTTTAGCTTAACATAGCCTTTAGTGTAAAAGCAGTTCTGTCACTTTTTCAGCTTATTTCTGAGCTTATTTTTAAGTTATAAAAATTTTGTTTTCACAAAAGTTGCTTATTTTTTGCTTATTTAAAAAGTTGTAAAAAAATGCAAAATAAAAACATTTGGGAGTAAGGGAAGCCCCAAGTGAGCAGGGCTCAAACTCGGGACCTCAACCCCACTCACCAAACGTTTATAACACCACACACAACACCACTAGCGCCCTTAGGTCTTTTCCGTTTTCTTTTGCATGCTTTATTCTTTTATCACCATTTTTAGTTAGTATTAGCATATAAGCTGTTGATGCATTTTAACAGCATATCTCGAAAAGCAATTTCCACCATTTAAATTTTCATATATCAAGCACTGTTTAAACTACTTTCCATAATTTTTTCAGATTTTTCCCATTATGTTTACTATTTTTTATAAATTTTTCTTATTAAAACTGTTTTTAATTCATAAAAAATTATAAAAAATCAAAAAAATATAATTCCTTTTTTTAAAAATTTTCTTTTATCATTTAGGACTTAGGAAAATTAAATTTGCACTCGTAGGGTTAATTTTTTAGAATTTGTATTTTTAAAGAACAGCATTTGAGTCCCGTTCTCGTTTTTAGTGTTTTAGCCTTATTCGCTTTCGTTTTTATTTTTCCTTACTCGTTTTTGCATTTTAATCATAGAATTAGAGTCCCAATCCAAAAATATTGAACCATTCAAAACTCCGCGATCACCCCAACGAACGTAATCACGATCTTCAATTCACAGCCCTCTTGGGAAACGACCCGGGGTGATTTTTGATTTTCCTTTGGTCAAAAGAATTTTTTGAGTCTTTCGGAATACGTATACTATAATTGATATAATTATTGATTATTATTATATATTTATATTATATTTATATATAGTAAGAAGTCTTTGGTATCATTTTGGCGCCGCTGCCGGGGAGGTGTGTGCGATTTTCGTGTTCCGTTTGAAGATTAGTGTTTGATTTTGTGAATATTTTTATAAAAAAATCCAAAAATATTTTATTTTTCAAAATTTTGTGAATATCAAGTAATCAACAACACCAAATAAGTTCCCAATTAAAAGATTTAAAACTTGTCTTTGTGTCACTTGTTAAGTACGGCTCACCTTTAGAAGTTTAACAAACTCTAAGAGGGGTATAAGGAGGGTTGTTCCGAGGAACTACGACCCGAATGGGGAAGGTTTTTAGTAGCTTCGCGCTTTCCCGCTCCTCCGCTCCTTTGTGCGTTTTTCTTTTAGAGAGCTACCGTGAAGCAAGTTGATTATCGGTTTAAGTTATTCAATCTCATTTTGTCCGTTAATAAAATATGTTGCTTAAAAAACTTGAAAATCCAAAAATATTCTCCGTAACCTCAAACTCCGTTTAATTCTTTCTCTTATCCTCTAATTTGTTTAATTCTAATGACGTCATTCGAACAAGGCGAGTGTATGGGGTGTGGACAACCGTGTATTGGCTTTTATTGTTATCCATGTACGTGTCAGCAGTGTGGTATTAATCTTATTAACGGAACTTGTATAAACTGCACTATGGAGACGGAAAACCAATCACTTGTTACGAGTGTGAAAGCCCGTATGATGAAATTTGTGTCACACCCCCAAACTGGGCCTAGACGGAATACGTGTCCGAGGGCGTGACGTCATAACAATCCGATCACAAAGCAATAAAGAACGACCACTAATCATGGACGTTTGAAAAAGTTTACTCGTTGCATGAAATAAAATAGATTTAAGTTTTACAGCCCATAATAATTAAGTTAAAAGTAGCGGAAGCATAACAGAGTTTTGATAAAGACAACGAGTAAATAATAGATAAGTCTTGAAATTGGCGAAGTCACATAGCACATAGACTCCACATAGCATCAAGAATCAATCCAAGCTAAGCACCTGAGAAAACATGTTTAAAACGTCAACATAATGTTGGTGAATTCATAGGTTTAAGTTTGTACAAGAGTGGACCACAAGATTTCAAAACGTATGTGACTACTATAACAAATACAGCATCACATAAAAAGTATTTATTGTTGCACTAAGCTCATGACACCGAAGCTAATTAAGTCAACAGGGCATGCTACATCCTGTTGCAAAGTATTCCTGCCCTAAGCCGGTGTCCCAAACCAAAGACCACCATAAAGTATAATCGACATGACATATATCCGTTTGTTCTTCGTTAAGTGGAACCAAAGCGGATAGGGATAATTAGTCCCAATAGATCTATCTATTCACTCGCGCTCCCTCAACCGGTCCTCCGGTCGAGAAACTAACAGTTCATGATAAGTTGGGCAGTAGTAGGTTTGTAAGCTACTTAGGCAACACATAAACAAGTAAAACTCGCGTAAAGAACTTGTGTCCAATTTAAAAGCAAACAATGTTTCTCACCCCAATAGTGTAAAGCGTTTGTAAATCAGTAAAATGTGGGGCTATGAACTCACCTTAGCAAGGGTAAGCGATAACCACAACAATTGATGAAGATATAAGGAGGTCTAGCCGCGACCTAGAGTAAGTATGGGTATGACTTAGCATTTATCCAAGAAACAAGTAAAGCATCCATGTTTATCATTTAAAGCATCCAAGTGTGTTTGCGTTTTAGTAATAAAAGACTTTGAATTTTTCTACGTCTTAGTTAAATCCCGATACTTGTAAAAAGTTACTATTTTTAGAAACTTTCCTTTTTAGTTTCAAAACGTTAATAGCGTCCCCTATTTTCTTAAGTTTCCATATTTTACAAATCGCTTAAACAATTCTAAACCGCCTACTCCTTATGTTTAAATCGCCTAAAATGTCCGTTTAGTACCATTTTTAATAATCCTACTTTTTTATTAAGTTCTAATAATCCTGACTTTTTATTAAAATTCAGGCTCATTACTCAATAATCTATCTGACGTTTCTAGTTGTTCTAACTAATTACCTAGCATTTCTATATGTTTCGCTCGCATTTAAAACATCCAAAATCGTCCGAAAGTGCCCGAAACCCCCTTTTATAATTCCAATCAGCAACATTATTTAGAGTGTTTTCTTAAAAATCTATTTTTCCGATTTGTGGTAAAAATGTCTCTCGTTTTTGACTTTTAGGCTAAGCGGTTGCTAACTATATAGTAAAATCTCATTCCGGACAACTTTCGTGATTTATACTTTGGTCGATTCGGACCCGAAGGGCCCCGAATCGCCCCGAATCGCCCGTTTTAGCTGCTGATCTGGTCATTGCATATTTCCATTTTCGCCGAAAAATGTTTCAAGTTTCATTTGGCCATAACTTGGCCGTTTTAAGTCCGATTTTAAAGTGTGATATATGAAAAATTATCTATTCGAAACGAGCTCTTCGAAAACTACTTTTACGCCTAATGAAAACATTTTTAAGTCGCTCAAACCCTCAAAACAAAATCGGGACAGCAAGTATGGTTTGCCGAAAAATGACCAAAAATCAACCCAACTCGCATATTAGTGCCTAATCTAGTTCAACCTTTATTTACAACTAATCCACCACAAAACTAACCTTAAACCAACCTAATCTCTATTGTTGCAACTCTCATCAACTCTCAATCTCACCAAGAACATATTATAAACATAAACATAAAGCTTTTGTCATAAGACTTCCAACATATTCTTAAGATGAACAAAAATAAATTGTACTTTCTTTTGTAAAATCATCACAAACACTTGGATCTTTAGATATAAACATAGATCTATAAAGAACATAGATGAAACCAACAAAGATTTAAAGAATACTTACAAATCAAGAATAGCAAGTAGCAAGAACACTAGATCTATACCCACAAACTATAGATCTTCAAAAACCCCAAATAAATCTTGAAACCCTAATTTTGTGATTCTTGAAAACTTTGAAAAATAACCAAACAACACTTGGATCTACCTTAGATATAACTAGGAATGAGTTTAGAATACTTGGATCTTGCTAGAAATCAAAAGTTATGGGTGGTGTAGGTTGGGGTGGTTGTGCCGTGAGCTAAGAAGCAAGAGGAGGAGGAAGAAATTTTTTGATGAGGTTGAAATAAGATGAAATGACCTAGTTTAGAGAAAGTGTGGTATATATAGTCCAAGACTAGGGTTAGGAGGGTTCATGTGATGTATAAGTGACCAACACACACCAAAGGTGTGTGTGTCATGTGGTTCGGCCAAAGAGGGCTCACAAGGACCAAGATGGTTCAATTTTTCTAGCCAAGGTTCAAGTGATATGATCATGGTTCAAAATTTGCTAGTCAAAGTTGTAAGAGTGTGTAAGTAAACACATGGTCTTATCAATATGAGAAATGGTGCATGAGAATGACATTCTCATGTGTCACCATCTTGTGTAAGCATGAGCACATGCATGGGATTTCAAGAAAGATGCTTGTTGATTTAATTTAGAGTTCAAGTGTACATGTTGTTGTAGTTTAGGCGCCACATTTTGGCTAGGGAAATAAGGTGAACGAAATTTTTAGGCTTAGGGTATAATATTATCGATAACTTGAGTTTACACGAAAAGATTTTGAGTTTCCGGGGTTCCGTTTGGTCAAAAACGCGAAAAACGCAATTTAAAAGATAAAACCTTAAAATTAATATCGGAAGTGATTAAAAATCACGAAACACACAGGAAAGCTAATATAACTCATATAATGCCTAAAATAATTTATAACCGATGCCGGAACGCGTCCGGTGACGTTTCTCAGTTTTTACGCAGTTTAGTTCCTCGGTAAACTGTCAGATTTAAACGTAACGAATAAAATTTAAAGTAGATGACCGGAGTGGGTCGGAATACTAACCGGGAATTTACGGGGTGTGACAATGATTCTTGCTAAAATAGTCCGGATATAGTGATTTGAGACTAGTCACGATAGCATTGAATCGTATGAAATCGATATCAATAGTTTCTTCATTAGAGATTGAGAACTTCTCATACTCTTGAGTGAGAAGGTCAATCTAGCAATTCTTGACTTGTGAATTGCCTTGGTGAGTAACGATGAGTGTATGCCAAACCTCCTTGGCGGTTTTACACATAAGTACTTGCTCGTACTC
>BQNB010130867.1:2331-18868 GCA_026074375.1 Tanacetum coccineum
AATTATATCGTTAACCATCGACGTTGTAAACATTTCCTATACTATTATTGCTCTTCAAGATAACTACAAACAGGGACGGACTCAGAATTTTCAATAGGGTATTGCACAAAACAATTGTTGAGCTAATAAAAGTTAAATCGTAAGAAACGAAAATAGCAAAAATATTGTGGGGTTGCACATACAAAAAAAGACGGTTTTGAATTATTATTTTTCACTTCGTGACTTAAAATCGGGTGTAGCCCGTACCACACGCGACACCCATGTAGGTCCATCCCTGACTACAAACCTTATATGGTAATATTATTCGATATTTTTATAATCAAAATTACTGCCATTTAAATAAAATAAATCAATGTGTATTTTATAATAAAAAGATAAACTAAAGAATTAAAATTTCAAAAACAAAATACGTATATACGTACGTAAAAGATAATCATGGCTGTTAATTTATAGCGTAGTGATAAACTAAGATTCAAAAAGTGGGCTACTCCGAGTATTATGCATGCACGTATATATATACAAAATGCTAAACTCTGCTTCTTATTTACTTCACAAATTTACCAACAAATTCAACCTTTTCGTCGACATGCAGAAACAGTTCTTTCGTTCATTAGAAAGTGATGAGATTAACCACACTCTATTGCAATCTCATGGCCTCGTAATTCAACAACAACAAAAGCAGAAACAACAAGATCAACAATGGGTGGACACAATCGATCCTCTTAAGCTTCTTCTTGGCAAAGTGATTGGACGTGGAACATTCGGTGTCGTTCACAAAGGCTCATATTGTAGCCAAACAGTTGCAGGTAATCTTCTTGACTGTTTTTATATCTAAATTCTTTAAAATCTTGTGGTTCAATATTTTGATTGTTATTTTTTGTTGTTTAGTGAAAGTTCTTGATTTCGGCGATAAGAAAAATAAAGTTCCGATTGAGCGTATGAAGAATGATTTCATTAAAGAAGTTGGATTATGGAAGAATCTTAATCATCCAAATGTAACCAAGGTATGTATAATTACCTATGTTTAATATAGAGTACTCATATTCATAAAGATTCATACAACAAAGGGGATGTATCAAAGGTTTGAACCAGGATATACATACATTGTATATATAGTTAGAACTAATTAATAAGATATATGTATTAGCATTGATGTTGTTTTAGTTAAGGGGCGTGTTTTAGTTAAGGGGCGGTTGATGGCGGCTGTTAAAAAAACTATGTATACATGCATGCAAAGTACGTATGAATTAATGATATATACGGCGGATAAATTTCAGATGATTGGAGCAACCATGTCCATGAAGACAGATTCCAAGCAAAAGAACAAGAAATCAAAAACAGAAAGCGACTTTTGTATCGTCTCTGAATATTTGAAAGGAGGCTCACTTCGGTCGTACTTGGAAAAGAACAGAAAAAAGAAGTTGCCATTGAAAATCGTCATTCGGTTTGCTCTTGATATTGCTAAAGGGTATGCAATTAACACCTTAATTCTTAAACTGTCTTAACTTAAACTTAAATACAACATATACTAATGAAGCACTTGATTTTATCTCTAGGCTGAGTTACCTTCATTCGGAGAATATAATTCATCGTGATGTGAAGCCGGATAACATGCTTATGGACGAGAAAAATTTGATCAAACTTGCTGATTTTGGAGAATCCGTAGCTGAACCACTCTACATGAAAAGTGGTGAAGTCGGGACTCTTGGATATATGGCTCCGGAGGTATGATTTCATTTATAACTTGTTAACTTCAACACATGTTATAGTTCCGATACTAATGAATTTGTGATGATTGTATAGGTTTTAAGCAGAAAGACATACTCACATAAATGTGATGTGTATGCATTTGGGATTTGCTTGTGGGAGATACAATGTTGTGACATGGCGTACACATATGATTTAGAAAACATCCCATCGGATATATACAAGGTAATTAACTAGTACTTATATATGTATGTATGTTTATATTGCTAGTATGTTACTTTTATATATATTAACTTATTATGTTTTGATTACAGGAACTGAGACCAAGCATACCGCTAGACTGTCCAAGATCGTTAGCTAGATTAATGGAACGATGCTGGAACACGGATCCAAGCAAGAGGCCAGAGATGAAGGACGTTATTATCGAATTGGAAAATATTAGAAAAGCTGAAGGGTTGCAAACAATGTCGGAAGATCGGGAGGCTGTTTGTGGTTGCTTTTGCGTATTTAGGCATTAATGTTTCTAGTTTTAATGTACAGAGAGTTGGAAACGATTTAAGGGACGTAGAAAGTGCCTACATCGAAGGAAGGGAATTTTGAATAGCTGTATACTGGTTTTATGATGATGATGATAATGCATTGTTAAGTTTTAAGTAATTGTATTGTTGTATAGGTTCTTCAAGAAAGCTAGTTGTATGATATAAATTAGGGTTTTAACTTTAAGTCTATGATAAGAGGTCAAATAATACAAGGCAATTATGTTCATCAATGACTAAAGTTTGATTCAAGCTTTACATTTTAGATTGTTGTTCAAGTATCAAAGTTGGTTACTGTATATCAGTAAAAGTATATGTACGTTGTTAAAAGGAAAAGAATAAAAGCTTAATGTGATTATTCCCTTCTTTTTATATCATGTCTGGTGAACATGAAATATACACACTTAAGTTTCATAAAGGGAATTCAAAGGAAAGAAATGTAAATTCCTTGTTTTTGAGTTTGTACATAGAAACACTAAGATTTCAATTTCTCAGATAACATTGAGTGTTCCATGTGCTAAAAGTGGTAAAATGGTTTCTGATGCGTGGTTATCAACACGATGCTGACATGGCACACCTAGTGAACATACCAAGTGCACATATATTTATAAGAAGGAAAAGCTATTTGAGAAACACCTATCAATATGGTTTCACACAACAGAACTCTCGTTCGAGTGTCTTGCCGAATATTAGGTTCATCTTTTACATGAATCTCGACATGAGAACGTCGACTCGAGCCTTCTGAAGGCCTAAATCAAAACTTAAAAATGAGGCCTTTCTGATAATTTTTCTTTCTTTTAATTTGCTATTAGCTTTTCGCTTCATCCGATTAATAAAATATTCAGATTTTAATCTAAAAACAGAATGTAATCTAAGAGTTCATTGAAGATAAACATCATTTTTTTATGATAATCTATAAGTAGGGCTAAAGAACCGAATCATCACGAAGAAGGATCGTTCGTGCTTGTTAGTTTAGGTTTAACCGGACAAACAAACTAATATGAACACTTAAACAAACGCACATTGGTGTTCATGTTTAGTTACGGTGTTATCTAAAAATCATTATAATTTGAAGCAATAAATGAGTTTAAGTTATAATTTTGTAATAATAAAAAGATGGACTCAATCTACCAATACTTAACGAATATATTGTTTTAGCTCAATCAAATACCTTATTCCAAATTTTGTTCATGCCAAGTCCAGTGTTGATATATTTTGTTAACCTGTAAATTGTATACATGATGAACTATGTTACCTATATATTTTGTTAACGGTGTTGTTGAAATTGCAACATAAAAAGAACACTATATGAATGCGTTAAGTTTAGCTAAAGAAGCAACATCAGCAGCCGAGGGACGATCCAATGATAAAGACATAATTTAAGTTACAAAGTCGCCTGAAAGAAGTTAGGGAACGAGAAACTGTACTAATTCAAACTGTGGAATAATTAAGGAACATGTAGATGCAATAATCCGCACCCGTGATGAGGAGGAGAAGTTCGGGTCTTCAAGGGTGTTCGGATCGACTGGGGGGGGGGAGGGGGCGGGGAGGGTCGGGGGGGGGGGGGGGGGGGGGGGGGGGGGGGGGGGGGGGGAGGGCGGACCCGAAAAAGGAAAATCAGGATATTTATAAAAAGGGAGTTCACAAAATAAATATTGAGCCAAACTAAACTTACGTTCGAAGAAACAAAAAGAAGACACAAAAAATCGGGGTTGCACAAACAAAAAAAGGTCAGGTTTTGAATTTTTTTGCACTTCCCGACCCTAAAACAGATGTAGCGCCCGTGACAACATCCCAGCACCAAAGGGTGTTCGGATCGACTGACGTGGTCCGAACCTCGAGGAACTCCGTACCTTCTTCTGAGTCTTGAGCTGTGATAAGACAAGTAACACACGTTAGCCTCGCCCCGGATGTTTAGTCCGAGACCTAGCTCCGGTGTGAGAATGAGTATGGGTGATACAATTAAAGTATGGATTATGTAAATAAGATAATGTAAGTGCTTGTTTGGTTCGGAGTGGTTCTTCTCGAGAATATCTTATCCCTCAATTATGAATATTTGGGGCTATTTATACTACTCACCTATTCCGAGAATTAAGCGTGGGCTTGATGGGCCTGTCCGTACAGCCCAATGGCTAAGACGTCTCTTTCGTACTGACGTGGAGTTTGTCAGCTAGTGGCAAACCATTTGGTTTGTCCTTTAGTATTGTCAGTGGATTATACTCGTCAGTGCATCACGCTCGTCAGTGGAGTATGTTTTACTTAATCAGGGAATTGGGTCCTCAAGGACCCGATACACCGTCAAAACAATCTCAACATAAAAGAGCAATAGATTTCCGTTTGCAACATCTGACTTGAGTATTTCTTTTGTTACACTTCTATGAACTATAAACTGATATATTTCTTTGTTTCAGGCACGCAGTATATACAGAAGATATGTTAACGAAAGACATTGGCAACCTCTAAACAAATATGTTTTGCAGTTTTGCTTCCACAAACAGGGTATTATTGGTGCGACCTTTTTAGCGGAAAGGATATTCATAATCACATACATGGGTCTTTTCTTGACTAACGTACATATGTTTACTTATTTTAACATTATCAGTAATTTTCATCGTATATCTTCATCTCATTTTCCTAAGTTGGCAATACTCAATATCTATAGGTTAATATGTATCTATTTACAACAAATTTTCCATTTACATGTTTGGCCGCAATATTATTAATATATCATCGTTATTAAAACTTTAAATGTGTTTAAAATGAAATGTTTGGTTGTTGTTTTCGTCGTCAAAACATGGAGTGCTTGTTGTTAATTTTTAGGTCAAAATGAGGTGTTTGGTTGATGTTTTGTTGTCAGAATAGAGGTTGTTTGGTTGTATTTTTTTTGTTAAAACGGGTGTTTAGTTGCTGTTTTTGATCTTAAAATAAGGGCTCTTTGGTTGTTGTATTTGTTGTCAAAACGTGATGTTTGGTTGATATTTTTCCTGTTAAAATAGGGGTTGTTTGGTTGCTATTTTAGTAGTAAAATGATGTTTAGTTTTCATTATTTCGTCAATGCGATAGTTGGTTGCTATTTTTGATGTCCAAATGGGCGGTTTGGTTGTTGTTGGGTTATTTGTGGTCATTGAGTCTATAAACCTATATGATCTTTTGTACTTTTGGAAAATGATTGAGATGATTAAAAAATGTGATTAATTATGTGCCTAAAGATATGTGACAATAAGTTATTGGTTTGTGAACAAGCGGGTCCTGCTGTCACTAACATGATGCTGACACATATGTTTAGACATATAATTAGGCATATCAGTTAGTCATGACAATCAATGCTTTGTACTTTTTTATACATTTTGGTTGTTGTTGGGTTGTTAGTGGTCATTGAGGCTAAAAACCTACATGATCTTTTGTACTCCTTCCGTCCCAAAATTATTGTCCCCCGACAAAAAACACATAGTTTAAAAAAAATGCATTTATTACTGTTTTCTCTTTCTTACTTTTTGACAGAAAGACAATTTTACCCTTAGCTAATTAATTTAAGTTTTCTTTGAAGTTTGTAATTATAATTTTAATCAAGGGTAATATAGTAAACTTGATCAAAGTTCTCTATCTATTTTTAGTAGTGGACAATTAAATTGGGACATCCCAAAAAGAAAACGTGGATAATAAATATAGGACGGAGGGATACTTTATATATATATAGCAAAAAATTTGTATATTTCGATTTTCGTTTGCTTTTGACTGTGTATTAATCATGGTTGCAATTTTCCAAGTTTATAAGAAAGACGGGGATACAAATGCAGTTGTAGGAGTTGAGATTCTCAAACACGCACTACAAGAAAAAGGTCTTTTAGTGACACTTTTTTTAATGACACATATAAAAAGTGTAAGCAAAAGTCTACATATCCTTACACTTTAAAAAAATTGTAAGCGTAGCTTAAGTTTTATTCACATAATATGAAAAGTGTAAGCAAAAGTACATATTATAAAAAGTGTGAGGAGATATGAAGTTTTACCAACACTTTTTATAAAGTGTTAATAAACGTCTCAATCATTTTAAAAAGTGTGGGCAAAACTATAATTTTACTTACACTTTAAAAAGTGTTAATAAACGTCTAGTGTTTTACTTACACTTTAAAAAGTGTGGGCAAAACTATAATTTTACATACTCTTTTTAAAAAGTGTGAGTAGAAGTTTAGTTTTACCTACACTTTTTAATAAGTGTGAGTAGAAGTTTAGTTTTACCAGCACTTTTTAATAAGTGTGAGCAAATGTATTGTTTTACCTACACTTTTTAAGTGTGAGCAAATGTACAGTTTTACCTACACTTTTAATAAGTGTGGACAAATGTACAGTTTTACATAGAGGTAAGCAAAAGCGAGTGAAAACCGAACCGAAAAACTGAGTCGGATAGGTCCAACCCAAATCGAACCTAAAAACCAAGTCGTATCGGTCCAACCCAAACCGAACCGAACCGAGCCGACCGAAACCGAATCGAAAACCGAGCCAAACCGGTCCAATCGAAGCCAACGGAAAACCAAGTCGAACCGGTCCAACCCAAACCGAGTTGAACCGGTCCAACCCAAACCGAACAGAAAAACCGAGCCAAACCAGTCCGACCAAAAATGTACCGGTCTCTCTCTCCATCCTCTCCCCTTCTCTCTCTCCCCCTCTCCCTTTCTCTCTCCCTCTCCCTATCTCTCCCCCCTCCTCTCTCTCTCCCTCCTCCCCTCTCTATCCCTTTCCCTCCTTTTCCCTCTCCCCCCTCTCTCTCTTTCTCTCTCTCTCTCTCTCTCCTTCTCTCTTTCTCTCTCTCTCCCTCTCCCTCTCTCCCTCTCTATCTCTCTCCCTCTCTCTATTTCCCTCTCTCTCTCCCCTCTCTCTCCCTCTCCTTCTCTCTCTCTCCCTCTCCCTCTCTCTCTATCTCTCTCTCTCTCCCATTCTCTCTCTATCTCTGTGTGTGCGCGTGCGCGCGCTGAAGGTCTACTTGGAAGCAGTCTCCTTACCCATCAAGGGTAGGGGTATGATTTGTCTATATTTCACATCCCCCATACCCTGTCTGGCAGGATTGGGTATCGGCGTTGTTGTAGTTTTTGTTCGATTTTTACCAATGCTCGACTCTAATTTTACAACACTTTAAAAAGTAAACATCAATTTATTTATCATAATTTTTATCTCTCCAAACACCCAAATAACCAAATATAAAAAATAAGAATAAAATAAAATACTCCCACACTTGCAGACTCACTCACACGACTCACTCTCACTCTCTCAGGTATGATCCACCATTAATGTTTAGCTTATTTTTAGTTTTTTCAGGTGCTTATTTTGGGTTTGAATTTGTAATCAATTAGTGAAGGTTACCTAATCATGGTGAAATTCATCAAACGGACATTTCTTTTCCTGATTATCTTTTGAACATTTAGCTACAAGTCTCCTAGGATTGTTTACTTCGTAATAAAGCTTGTAACAATTTGCTAAAGCATAGAATGCCAAGGCCCTTTTCAGTTGTTCAGGATCCTCAAATCTTTCCCCTAAACATGGTTTCATAAACTTCCATTTGATATTGGGATCATGAACAGGCTAGTGATCACCTATCATATCTTGGTCATCTGTTTTATGGTCATTACCATCATCAAAGTCATCTCTAGGGAGCCCATTAAAAATGGTAGTAAAAACTTCTCACCAAACATCCTAGCAGCTTTTTTCTTAGGTTTTGGGCCTACTTTCTTAGTCCTAACCTCTAAGACTTCCTCCTCACCTTCAAACAAATGATCAATAGAAGCAGTGCTACTCTTTGCTGAACTAGCATAATCATAAACATTATAATCATCATCATCTAACTCACTTCCACTATCATTATTTTGTTCATTAGTGCTTTCATTTAAGTCAAACTCAGAGCTAGAGGAATACACATGCAAGACATGGTCATGATTAACACCACATTGGACAAAAGCATCAAAGTCAGTATAACATTTTATGGGTTTTAATCCTAAGTGAAACTCTAAGCCAGGAACCAAATAGAAAATAGACTTCAC
Source organism: Tanacetum coccineum (assembly GCA_026074375.1). Lineage (NCBI taxonomy): Eukaryota > Viridiplantae > Streptophyta > Magnoliopsida > Asterales > Asteraceae > Tanacetum > Tanacetum coccineum. The sequence continues at coordinate 10,607 of BQNB010130867.1, forward strand.
AGAACCAGTACATTCAGTCTTCAATTGATTTATAAAACCAGCTAAACCTAATGAAACAAGATCAACATCGGGTATTTCAGAAAGGATTTCATACTCATACGAAAGAGGATCTCTTACAAACACGCCACCCCATGATATTTGATCAAAAAGTGGAGGGTTGAGATTCAGATGCCATCTGTAAATATATAAAACAAGAAAGAGTGTTACTTTAATCAAACACCTAAATTTAGAAAACCTTAAATTTTAAATTAAGAATAAACAATGACTCAAAACATAGAAATACAATAATTAAAGACCCATACATACTTTTATTGGGGAAGATGAAAACCCTAAACGCAGTTTATTAGATTAATTTGTTGATTAGGTTTTTGAGAGAAATTGAGAGTATCGAGAGGAAATGGAAGAGAAGAAACACCTAAAGCATCTAAACCAAACAATTGAGGTGATTCGGTTCGGTTTTGAATTGGCTCGGTTCACTTTAGTTCGATTCTCGGGTTTTTTTTTTCAAAATCGGTTTTTGTTCGATTTTTACGAATGCTCGGCTCTAATTTTACAACACTTTAAAAAGTAAACATTAATTATTTATCATAATTTTTATCTCTCCAAACACCTAAATAACCAAATATAAAAAAAATAAGAATAAAAAAATGCTCTCACACTCGCAGACTTACTCACACGACTCACTCTCACTCTCTCTCAGGTATGATCCACCATTAGTGTTTAGCTTATTTTCAGCTTCTCTATGCTTATTTTGGATTTGAATTTGTAATCAGTTAGTGAAGGTAAAATCGCTAAGGTAAAATTCATCAAACACGAAACCCTAAGGTAAAATCGCTGAATGCTTATTTGTCTCTGATTACTGATTTTGTGTTAATACATGATTATGTTGAATTCACGCTGATTGTGTTAATACAAGTGTTTGATATAAATTTCTGCTTATTTGTCTTTGATTGTTGAATCGTATGTGTATGCCAAGTGTTTGATAAAATGCTTGAGTGAGTTAAAAATGATTTTGTGCCGTGGATATGAATTTGAATATGGTGTTTCACTGTGTTAAAAGTGTTGTTGATTGTATTTGTAGACCAGGTGCTTGACGAAACGCCTAATAAATTTTTGTGTTTTTTTTAAGTTTTGTGGATTGTATGTGTAGACCAAGTGTTTGACGAAGTGCTTGACTGACTTAAAAATATACTATTTGTTTGAAAAACGCTAGAATCACCTTAAGTGAAACTATATTAGATGAAACGCCATTGCAGGAATTGCTATATTAGTGGAATGGTGTAGTAGGATTAGGGAGTTAAAACAGATGATTAAGGTTTTAGATGGGGATGTTGGATGTATCATATAGTATTTGGCCGGTCTTTGTCATTCCGTATAACCTACCTCCATGGGAATAAGAAAAGAAACCGCTCAAAGTCGGATGAGCCTCACATCACAGGGAGCAAATCATTTGCACGTCTATGTGATGAGGAGGTCACATCTTTTTTATATATATTGTCATTTTTAAAATTCATAAAGCCATAGCAATTTTGGAAATTCTAATCAGACGTGTACTTTTTTGTTGCAGACCCAAAAGAATGATGGTGTTCCGCCATCACATGGGGGAATGTACTGTTTGACTCGTACTTATCAAGACGGGAGCATTGTGAATGCTAAAGCTGCCAAAGTTGTGGTATGACCTAAAATTAAAATATCACCTAAATCATGTTATGGTATGATAATGTAATCATAAGGTTTGTGAATATTTGTTGTGTATGTTAGATCAGGTAGAGTAATACAATATATGGAATCACTATAGTAATATCATAATCAGATCTGCTTAACATTGCCGATCTTAACTGATGAGAACATCGATTCACTCCCTTATATTGTTATGGCAACCTTGTTGGAGGCTACGGGTAGATATATTTTGCTTTTAGGTAGAAATACTATGGGATTTTCTAGTACATATCTAACCTTGTAATGACATTGATCTGAAGCAAACCAGTTGTTATTAAAGTTACTCTTAATCTTGTAATGAGTGTGTTACCAAACTAACTGCTTGTTGGTTTTTGTTTAGAAATATTTCCATTTGAGTCCGTTTGAATAATATACTAGTTGTAGTCAAATTTCAGGACCAATTTTATGATTTCTGATTTTCTGGTATTAAGTTAGTTAATACCAAATTGAATGTATGCGTGTTTGCCCAAAGGGTTTAGTTTTCGATAAGATTAACCAAGTGTCCGGGTAGGGTGATACTAACTCGGGCCTGCTGACCTAGTTACTTTACAGAAATTGGGGTTATCGTTAGTTAAAATTCGATTCTAGAAACAATAGAGTGTTCAACTTGGTTTGGGTAGACAGATTGATTGATAATTCATCTTTATCTGATATATCTTGGTAGTTTGTAGCTTATGATCCAGTTTGCGTTCCCGTGCCAATCTATGACATAGAAATCAAAACTAGTATAGGTATGGTGTTGTGTGCCCCAAGTTGGCTAATGGCCTGGGATTAGTTTTGTAATTATCTCTAAATGATTGTACAAATTATAGGAAGCGATAAAAACTCTAAATGATTGTACAAATTACAGGAAGCGATAAAAACCATGGGTGAATCTTTACAAGTCCTCATCCAAAGAATCCCACATCTGGTAAGAGTTCTCATCCAAAGAATCCCACATCTGGTCCTCGTCCAATGAATCCAACATCAGGTCCAAGTCGTCAATGTTATTCATATTACATGTATGCATTTGAAAAAAATATTCAAATATGTTGCATTTCTTTTCAAATATATACAAACCCGACACATTTGACCCATTTCAAAACATGTCCAATCCTTCATGGAGGTAGCAAAAGGATGGGTTGATTAAAAGTGGGACAAAACTGGTTTTATTTATGCTCTGTTTACGCACTAGTGTGTTTCAATAGTTTAAAGTTAAAAGCAATACACGAACGTGCTCTGTAAAGTTTACACACCAGCGTTTTTAGTTTTCTCTGTATCATCAACTGCATATCGTGCTCGGTTTACACACCGGCATGTTCAGTAGATTCAAGGATACACATGATATACCTAAGAGTTATTGTTTCAGACATTTCCTTATCAAATATTGTGGTTGGTTCGAAATCTGATGTTTTTATGTGGTGCTTATCATACATAGATCCTACTATGACAGATAGGGAATAAGTGTTAAATTGTTGGATGCTAATTGTAACAATACAAGATGTATACTTACTGACATGTATACTTGTTTATTTGGTTGGTGTTGAGACTGATTTTTTTAGGGAAACATACCTGCTCATGGTAGACCTGAGTTCTGTAGATTTACGTACCTATTTGAACTTAGGATGCATATTTTTAGTGGGAATAATACAAAAACATAGCCGCAAGTGGGGCGTGTAGATCAAAATAATAGAATCACTACAACTAATAAGGCTAGTAAGAGTAAAACAATATGTGGCCTCCCCAAGTTGTTCCTGGTCAACTGTGGACAACTGTTATTTCTTTGTCATGTTCGGCTTCTTAAATGAACACATAAACAAATACATTTTAAATAGAATGTGTAGTTGCATTTTCATTAAACCAATTATTCTCATATGGTAGATAAGAGCCCGGAAGAATGTAAGGTTTTCCCATGACCAGAGTGTAGCTTACTTGTCTTTATGTAACCATTATGAGCCCATACCATGGTGGTTCTTGTAGCTAGCTATAATGTTTTACACAAAAACTTACCACCTGTAAATTATTTGTAGTGTTTCGTGTTTCTGTAATAGATTTAAACAGCCTCTTGTGTCAAATTTGTTGTCAAGCTTCTTTACTTTAGTGGAAATTGTGTTCGCTCTCAAGTTTTACCCACTTCACCATATTTCATATTTTAGAACGGAGGTAGTAATAATTACCGAGTCCTGTTTCAGATATATGATATTGGTCGTTGCAGATAAGAGTCACTCATGAGTTATTTGTGTGCAAATACTCGAAAATGTTATAACTTAGTTTATTTCGACTACAGGAAATGAAGACGGAGTATTCAAGAGTTATAGAAGACAAATTGATTATCTCATTTTACTAGTGCTACTGGACAGAATTTGGTATTAAGTACATGTAATGCTCGTGTCGGATAATGAGTTCTCTATGGATAATGATTTATGTATCGATAATGATTTGTGTTTGCAAAAGATTCATTTGGAAATTCTTATTTGGAAGTTTTGGAAGTTTTGATTTGTGTTTGCAAAAGATTCATTTGGAAGTTCTGTACAGGAATTATAATTAGCTAAAATATGGAAGTTCTTATATGTGTTTGCAAAAGTATTGACACAAAATTTGGTGTAGGCAAAGATCTAAACCTATATAGACATATTATGTGTCAGGATAGGTGTGTCACCATAAACCTTTACCGTCAGAACTTCTGCTGACACTTATTATAAGTGAAGGAGAAGCTAATTTATCTTTCCTGACATTTTTTTATACTTTTCCTGCACTTTTTGTCTGTCAGCAAAAGCATTATTTCTTGTAGTGACGATGAAGATGGATGAACTTAAATGCACATGTACACAAAGATAACACGATGAAGATGGATAAACTTAAATGCACATGTGCACAAAGATAACACGCAGAGACATGATTGCATACATGAGATAATGGTTCATATGGAGGAACGCACACGAGAATATAGAAGTGAATAGAGTTTTTTCCCGCAATATGCTTGTTTTTGAAAAGTGTGAAAAGCATGTGTTGGTTTTTAGAAGTAAGCTTGTTTTTAACATTATGTTATCAATTTAATGAATGCTTGTTTACGAGTAAAAGAAAAAAAAATAGAAAAGTAAAAGAATATAGGGACCGTTTAGGTTGGTAAAAATATTTCATGGTTTATTTCTTTTTAAAAATTCCCTAGAGAAAGAGAATAGATTTTCTCTTTAGAGAAGAGTTGAAAATTTGAAAAGCCTGTTTATAATGTAAATTATATTATTTTTCTTTTTAAAAAAAATGAAAATATGTTTAGATAAACAATTTTCCAAAGCATTTTTCTTTGTCGAAGGCAACTTTTTTTCATATCGGATCTATGTACTTCTTAATAGTTTTTTTTAAAACGTTTTTGTACATTTTTTGTAACCTTTAGAAGGCGTACCTTTTCAGGGCGGTGTGTTTTCATCCGTGTTGTATAACGTTTTATAGAATTTATTTCAACCGGTTTCAACCGTTAGCATTTGTTTTTATATATTTTATATGTTTACATAAGTTTTTATACGTTTTCATCCATTTTATCACTTTTGAACGTTTTTATCTGTCTTTATACGTTTTCATCCGCTTTTATCCATTTTTATCAGTCTTTATACATTTTTATTCGTTTTTATATGTTTTATACGTTTTCATCTGTTTTAATTCGTTTCTAATCCATTTTTGTATGTTATAAAACGTTTTTATATGTTTTCATCCATTTTCATCCTTTTATATCCGTTTTTATACGTTTTTGTACGTTCTTATATGTTTTCACCCGTACAAAAATGGATAAAAAACAAATACGTAAAATACGTAAAAGACGTACAAAGAAACGTATAAAACGTAAACGCAAAAAAAGGACGAAAATGCACAAAAACGGACGAAAACGTATAAAACGGATGAAAATGGATGAAAAAAGATAAAAAAAAACCGTTAAACGCGTACAAAAAACATATGAAAATCAACGAAAACGGTTAAAAACGGATGAAAACGTAAAAAAACGAAGGTTAAAATAATCAAATGAATGATGCAACGCCTCTTTTTGTAACCTAACAATAAATAAATTATAAAATGATAATAAAGAATTTGAGAGGAAAAGACAAAAAATATAGCTAATGAGAAAAAAAATTGAAAGCAAGTTTGTTAATTTAAATAACAAGCATAGAATGAGAATCTATAACATATATATGGGGCTAAATATGAATTAATGACTGGACGCCACCTCAATGATGACATGGCACACACATGCCATGAGATATTTTTGAATTTTATTAAAAAAATGTGCCCATTGTAAGGTTTGAACTACAAGCTCCTATTTGTGTATTTCTATCCAAAAACAATATTGATATTCATCTATAAACTACAAACGCAGAAAGTCTAATATCCCATAATTATAAAGTTTTACAAACGCAACATATACTCTTAATCCTAATCTTTATCCAACTAATATCTGTGATATACTCCATATGCATGTCTTACGTATAGCTTTTATCTTTTAACTTTAAGTCTTTATATGTCTTACGTAATGCTCATATTATTATTAAAAAATCTAACTTGCCGTCACTTTCCTTGAATATGATCGGATGATTTTCATAGACAGATGCACACATCAGTTAAAGTTAAATAACATTTAATTACTTTGAGGTTGTCTGCTTAATTTTTCGAATTTTTTTAAGTATTTTCATTCTTTATTAATTTGATTCATGATGTTGGCTTGCCACATTGGCATTTTAACTGCCATAATAAGTTACGTACATACAAGGGTGAAAATAATGGTGTGCTATGGTTCCTAATGTATTTAAGGGCTGATTATATCTATCAACTGTTGTATGTTTGTTAAATGTATAATCCTGATTGCCAATATGAGATGTTCTATTGGGCGATCCAGCAAGAATCTGTACAAGGTCAAATCTAAACTCAAATATACCATGAGAAACTATTGCATGGAGTACTACTTTGAAATTAGTAAGACAGGTATATATTAACCTCTCCTCAAATTTAATTTTACTCTCAATTTCAGTTTTCAGTAAATGTTATTGTGTCTATTCCAGAACGTTTAAAAACTTGGCAAAATTGGTGATGGTTCATGCTATGGTTGATCGAATTATCTTCTCACAATCTAAATTATTAGGTAACTATATGCTCTTAGTGTTACTAAATTTATCTATGTGGAGTAATCTGTTGGTGTTTATTTAGTACAATTTGGCACTAATTTCATTATGAACCTGCTGAGATTTTATACAAACGTTACTAATGTTATTTTTAAACCGACTCGATAAAATATTGGCTCCACCCATGCTAGCTATTGAATCTTTTTGAGAGAAAAATATAGGTCACACTGGTTGTTACTGATTTTGAATTGTTGGACTTTTCATTTGGCTCATAACAGGTGTTGCCGCAACTGTCATTCACAACATCCTTACGTTGGGCAGTTCATGACTGATAATTGATGTTGCTTGTGCTGCTGTTTGTAATTCGTGGAGGGGTATGTGTAAAGAGATTGTTAGAAACCCTAAATCATGTTGTTACTAAACATTATTTTTAACTGTGTTAACCGGGATCTCGTGATGGTACCATTCAATGTTTCATACCATCCCTTTCTTATGATAGTTACTAAAACATTTTTTTTTTTTTAAACTGTTTTGGTTTTCCCAACCCCGGTGAAAATTTCATCGTGATGGTACCATTCAATGTTTCATCAAGAGGGATAAATCCAACTTGACATACAATCTTTATCTTTGTCTTACTCCAGGTGAGCATTATTGTAAAACATCTAGATTTTGTGTATTGGTAGCATTATGTTTCTGTTGTGACCTAATTAGTACCCCATGAATTTTCCTGAAACTCGATGCAAATCATCTTAAATGAAATGGCTCAATGAAGTCTAATCGTATAACTTTAGAATTTAGAGATGTACAAATGGTCGTGGGAGTGGGACCTTTACATAGCTTGGCTCATTTCCGGTTTCATAAATTCCGGCCAAAGGACTAATTAGGGTCGTTCGTCATCAAACAGACCCAATATTATTTGCATGCATCCGTTAAATCAAGGGCGGGCTATCATTTAAATAAATGTTTCTTTTCTTTCTTCGCACATTGTGTAATCCATCATCTGTCCGCTTTGACTTTGAATCGAGTTAGCTGCTCGCTGCCGATACATACTATGTTATCATTCCAATACCTTCTCACATTGATCACATCAATGGGTTGGCATTTGAATAATTGCTTTCATTTGAACTACCGGGTATTAAATAACTTGCTCAGTATTACATATGCTAATATAGCAAGTTACTGATTAGGACCCAGAGATCATAGAAGGTTCAAAACTCAGTTTGGTAAAATCTATATTTGAAGATCTGTTAAATAGGACTGCGCCAAGAGGATCAGTAAGGATTGCTTGTCCCAACAGGCCAACAAGAGATAATCTGAACTAGAATTTATATTTGCGTTATGAAATTGTGAGGCAACGAAACATTACAACTCTTTTGTAACACCCCCAGCTGTATACAACGCAGCGGAATACCACATGGGGTGCTACTTCATAATACACAGCGCTAGATACAAGAGAACG
>BQNB010130868.1:0-18868 GCA_026074375.1 Tanacetum coccineum
TTAGGATGTGAGGATGACCCATTGATCTATAGTGAGATATTGGGCATAGGTTTAGGTGTAGGAAAGACGTCAGCTCTTAGCAGCAAAAAAGAAAGAGGGTGAGTTTGTTTAATGATTTGAAAAGAAATGATAAATATCTCAAGCCTGTTGCCGGCGGTCCTAGATATATCTAGGGGCCGCCAGAATAGATCTGAGGGCCGCCGGACCGCCAACAGGAGAGGAGTTTAGGGCTTGACGAATTTTGTGAAAGGAGTGATATTTTAATTTGCATTTCGCTAATTAAAAATACTCAAAGTACTTCGGATGAAGTAGTTAAGTTGCCACGACGCATGGAATAGAGAATAGACTAGAATCGAGACTAGTAGAAAAGAAGAGAAAGATTTACGGAATGTGTTCCATCATTCCTAGACCTAGACAAAGACAATTTAACGATTCGCGGTTGAGGGGTAAAGAAAGAATGTCGACGATGTTATCTTCAGACGCAACCTATTCGAATGGAGATATTTCCATTTGAACATTGTCCCGAAGGAAATGGTGACGTATCTTTGGTGTGTTTCATACGCGAAAATAATAATAATAATAATAACAATAATAAAGAAGAAAACAAACGAAGATGAAGGCGACGAGCTTGACAATATCAAGATGGATGGTGGTCTTCTCGAGTATTGTGAATGTTCATAAAACAATCATATGACGAGGTATAAGGTTATCTTAAAGGTGGTAGCGGAAATAGTAGAGGAAAGAGATTAGCCATCTCTATGGTTGTAGAGGCGTGGTTGAGTGAGAAGGAAGAGGTGTGATCGAAAGATAAAGAGTGTTTTCATCAAAGAGAAAGAATGTTTTCTTCGAAGAGAAATAATGTTTTCGTCGAAGAGAAAGAATGTTTCGTAGAAGAGAAAGAATGTTTTCGTCAAAAAGAAAGAATGTTTTCGTCAAAGGGAAAGAATGTTTCGTCGAAGAGATAGAGTGTTTTCGTCGAAGAGAAAGAATATTTCGTCGAAGAGAAAGAATGCTTTCATCGAAGAGAAAGAATGTTTTCGTCGAATAGAAAGAAGAGCGTTTTAACTTATGTTGTTAAACGGCTTGAATAGGAATTTTCAGATATGACCTTTAACATTTGCGATTGCAAGTTAAAGATACTTGAATATTTCGGATGAAATATTCAAGTTGTCAAACCTACTTGGAGGAGCGTTAGATTAGTATCTAACCTTTTCTTGACGAAAGAGTGGATGATTTGGAAGAAATGGAGATGATGATTAAGGGAAGGTGTGAATGAAAGATATTTTCTAGTATGATAAAAATATATACATAGATGTATAAGACATATAGATATAAGCATGCAAGTTTATCTAAGCATGCATCAACACAATAAACAACAAGTTTAATGTGTAAGACTGTATGACATCTAAACCTTATTTATCATACATTAACCTAACATAGTGTAGGTGCACAATTAACATGTAAGTTATGTAAGATGACGCAAACAAAACATGATAATTTTAAATGTAATCATCATGTAAAACATGTTAGCATTTAGCATTTAGGAGCATGTGTTATTTAGATAAACTAAGAGATATTTTATCTAAATTGCTAGAAAAAGGCAAACGCTTTTACAACAAACATGCATTCAATAGCTAAGCAAATAAACTTTGAGCATTAAGATAAACATGAAAGCATATAATTGCATTACGTGGGAGCACGTTATCATCTTGAAACCTTCAAAGCACATATGTGAAACGCAAGTGGTCTATTTTGACTAAGGAGAAACCTAATTTACCCTACTTGCTTAGTTGCACTCTAATGACAAATACAAAGTCTATCAATGTAGACTAATCATTAGACAATTTAGTGAAGAGCGTTTAATCAATTAGAGAATGAATATGAGACTAATCACTAGTGGTGCTCAATTCAGGATTAAACAGACCTTTTTACAGTTATATCAACTAAACCAACTTCACTTCTTAGAAGCAATTCAACCGTTAGGTCCAAATTGAATTACTATGCATAGGTTTCCTAGTATCATTCTCATGTTAGACAAAATAGAATTCCTATATTTTCCTAATGAAGTGTAGCAAAGATAAAATTTATATTATCTTATCATAAATGGCCTAACATGACTCAACTAACATGCTTTAATTCTGGTTCGCCTAAATCCCTCATTAAAATGTGTGAATTCTAAGTTAATGATATAGCCAACAAGTTGTTGTAGGTTTAAGAGAGAAATGAGTCATATAGAACAAAGGAGTATGCTTAAGATGACAATTGTAATTCTCAATAATTGAGAGTTTCAAGAATGTCCTCCTTTCATGTCTTTTATGAAAGAACTCCAATAATGTAATTACCTTAATAGATTTGTGAAAGTATTTTTCTTTGTTATAATATGATTGATGAAATTACTAAAGGTTAGTTACGTGTATGTTGAACCTGTGTAATCTAAGAGAATCATAAAGGAAGATGTTTTAAAATCTAAAATGCAAAAAGGGCAAATTTTACCATAAACGAAGATGAATCTAATAGGAAATGATCCATCGATCCGTGGAGGTACCAAATTTAGGCAAGGATCATTTTCCCACTATTTGGGATATGGTGTTGAAATTAGGTTATTAGGAGAAGCTTATATAAATTATAAGGGTTCTTGGTTTGAGTTTTTGGAAATGACATCCAAGAAAGCTTAATTAAGTTGGAGACATAGGAGATTCCTGATGGAATCATAAGTCGTCAATCTACGATAGAGTGTGTTAAGCTTAGACATGTATATTTGACCATTTGAGCAAATAAACAAAAACATCTTGAACACTTTATAACTCAATGAAACATCATCAACTGCAAGTGTGAATACGCTTTCGATGACTATCGTATACGATTGGCAATCGACTTCATGATTTCATGTAATAACCGAGGATGGTTAAACATGTAGACACGGAAAAATATCTATGGTCATTTGATTGATATTTTCGTGATCTAGATAAATCCTAGTCTCGATTTCATGTTCATATTCTAATTTTGTAATTAGATTGAATGATGAGATTGATTATCGTTTGAATAATAATCATCTTCATATTCGAAATCCTCTTACGATCACTTATTGAAAGAAAGCACGATAATGGTTTGTGGAATATGTTCAATTCTTCCTAATCCTAACCTTAGATGGTTAAAGGGTTCTCATTTGGTGAAGAAGAAATATTATGCTTATTTGATAAAGTAAGAGAGAGTTTTGATGAGAAGATAGTTTGAGTTTTGAGTTGTGCTTTTGAATTGTTTGAGCAAAGTTACATATGTTGTGCATTTGCTCATGTTTGGCTTTTCGGAGATGACGACTTTACCAATTGCATTGCAAGGTAAATTACTTGAATATTTTGGACAAAACATTCAAGTCGTCAATCCTACTTCATTGTGTATTTTATGCATATATTTGCCAAATATTTGGAACACAACTATTGGACAAGTAGACTCAATATGACATCATCTACACAAGTGTGAGTTATGATCCGATGCATATTCTTATCGTCTTGGAAAGGGATGTCGTTATTTTCATATCAATCGAGTGTGATTGAGTATGTAGGTTTAAGATAATATATCTTGTTACATTTTGATATAATCTCAAAGCTAGACAAATAAGAATCTGATTTCTTGTCCATACTCAAAAACTTGTCAATTAGATTCGATAATAACATCAATCATAGTTTGAATAATGAGTTGATATATATTCGAAATCTTTCTTGACCCTCACGAACACTCTTTTAAAAGAAGACAAATAAAGATTTTCATAGTGTGTTCCACTAATCCTAAGACTAGTTGTAAGTGTGAGGTTGATGAATAATGACAAGTTAATTTCTTACTTCAAGATTGTCATATATTTTGCGTGTGCGAAAAACTATTTGTTGTTATGCATAGTATGCATAGTTTTTGACATTTTATTAGTATATGAATGATTTTTCTAACCATTTTAATACAACACACATCTTTTGTAAAACACTATATGTTTATAAAAAGAATATAATTATGTGTGTGTGTTAGAACAATGCAAGCACAAGCAAAGTTTAAAAATACATTTTATTTTACTTAATTACCATGTATTAATACAATCTTTTATTTTGTTACTAACCCAAGGTCAAACACCGCAATATGATGAAAAGATTTAGACATCTTGTTGGAAGAGAGTTGATGTGCTGGAAATATTTTAGTGACGGGTTTTAATATATGATCTTAGGACATTATTTTTTCCACACACTTGACAAACTATTAAACTCCCATTCCTAAGTGGGTTACTACACTCAAAATGATCTACAAGATGTTTATGTAACACTTGTAAATATAGTGATCTATGTCTATATGCAATACACAAATAATTTTACAACTTAACGCAAGAAATCTAGCGTAATTCCTATTAGACATAATCCAAAAACTAGTAACATACAAATAGCATACATGGCACATGTGTTTAGATATATAATTAGCTCAATTACAAATATTAATGATTACTTATTAATATCTATTAACCAAGTTGAAACAAAAGTAAACACACATAATCATCTAGCATACACATAAGGATATTCGTCTTTGTTTTGTGTATTAAATATAACGATGTATACTTAGCTTGATTTGATTTGAAAATAAAATAGTTCATCTCCATTTTAAAAATTAATTAAGATCAATATTTTGAAAGGACAAATACACTATTTTTCAAAAATATATCAATTAGAAATGCCCGACTCAAAAGAAAATGTAAAATATAAGTTTTACGTAAAAACAAAACTTAAAGTTTTGACCACTATGTAGTATTTTGCATTTCAGACTTATTTAGGTTAGAATGAATACTTGAAAGTATTTTTAAATGAAAGTAGACTCAATTATCTTTGAAATGGTGGGTGGCACGACTTCTACGGACTTACGGTTAATTTTATATGATTTTTTGATGTTTGTCAAATTCTGCTGAAACAGACAGATAAGGTGATGGCCCACAGATATATTTGGGGGCCGCGCCGAACACTTATGGGACCGCCATGTCACACCCCGACAAAGGCGGAAACTCGGGAATGCAACATAATTATCAATCATAACACAAGATACAAAATAGAGAAAAATACATTGCATAAACTCCAAGTGCTATGAAGACCATCAACCTCGAACAAACTCGAGTGATGTCCCAAATCACAACTAAAATCCACAATCTCTTACAATTATTCAACTGCCCTCACATGGGTCCAAAATCCAAACTTAATCCAAAACATCCAAATACTAGAATCACACAACAAGCAAGCAAGACTTCTCATGAAAATCCGCTCGGGATACTTCTAAGTCTGTTATCACAATCACCAAACTATTCTTCTTTCACTTCACCTGAATTGTAGAAACCGTAGAGGGGGGGGGGGTGAATACGTTTCCTTTTAAAAACTTTAAATCTTTTGTATCAATTACTTACATCAACTCTCTGCGGCGTCCAATAAATATATTGGGGGCCGCCCTATTTAAAGGACCGCCTCCAAAGAGGTTTTCGGACTAGATCATTTGTATCAAATCACTCAATCAAGTTTGATGCAATATAAATGTCGATAATAGATTTACAATAACTAGCACATATTCTACCAATATATTCACACTCACAATGTTTACTACAAAGAGCTACACAACAATGACTAACACAACATACACAACAATTCATACAATCATAAGCACAATGCAAGTGTAAAAGTAAAGCGATAAATGTAAAGACATAAGTAAAGAGAAAGGTAAAAGAAAATGCAAACTGACACAATGATTTATAGTGGTTCGGTCATGAAGCTCCTCTTTGCCCTACTCCACTCCTCGAGTATCCAACTCGAGAGTTACTTCACTAATCAACAAGCTCCCTTTCGGCGGAGAAAACCTTATACCAATGCTTATATTATTTTCCGACACTAAGCTAGATGTCGAGTTCTTCTTCGGGTACAACCAAACCCGTTATGTTTTATGGCCCAACATAACAAACCTTGTGTTTTATGGCCTAAACACATAAACCGTGTCGCTTACATTATTTTCGTACACTAAGCTAGATGTCGAGTCCTAATCTTAGCTAGAACCAATCTACCACTTCACCAATGTATTTTAAGGCCTAAAATACTAACCAACCCACAATCAACCCATCCAAATATATACATCATTTGGATCTACACACTACTAAAGATTGGAAGACATGGACTCGATCTATATGTAAACCCAAACAATTTTTGTTACAAATGACTAACTAGACATACATAACTTCCGTAACTACAGGATGACCGAAGTTCTTCTCTTGCACTTGAGGAAAGGAGGAAATGATAGAAGATTTGATCACATTTAAACAAGATTAACCAAGTTGAATGATCAAAGATTTAGAGAGATTTAGTGAGATCTAGAGAGAGAAAGAACTAAAAGAAAATCGTGCAAAAGGGTTATGAAAATAGTTGGAGGTGACCCACTATTTATAGGAGCTGAAAAATAGCCTGTCAGGAAACGGCAGTCCCAGATATATTAGGGGGCCGCCGGATATTTAAGGGGGCCGCCGGCCTATTTAAGGGACCGCCCCGACAGACGCTCCTATTTTTGTCTTTTTGTGGTGACAAACTTGTCTGCTGAAAGTTTAACATGTTTTTGAGGGTGCAAAGAACAAATTTTGAATTTTGAATAATTAACAACATAAAACATTTCTTTATAATTAAAAAAATAATTTGTCTAATTAATTTTTGAAAAAATTATTTTGTTACATTTATAAAAATGTAAAGTTTAAGACAAAAACTTATTTCTTTGATCATCCTACAAGTTTAATGCTTGTTTGTACATACCTTATGTGATTTACGTCGGGTGTAAACCAATGTCCGTCTTGATGCATACTTGAACCTCTAGAGATGTATGATGTCATTAGTGCATTGATGATTTGTGATTACGAGTAACTTGCACACTTTATGTTATTTTTACAAGTCACATGTTTGTCATTACCAAAACATAAAGAGATCGTATAGATTAAATATCGTAATATTTGCAGTAACAATAGGGTTCGGTTCCTAAAAGTTACACACTTAAAACCCAAAAAAACAAATTTGTATATATAGGAAAACAGGGCCTAGACGCATCGCATTAAAATCTTGACAGCCAGTCTCCCCGCACTATCTTCTTGGGTTTCTTTAAGTTGGTTGGATCATGACGCCATCCCAAGAATGCTGACGCCGTCCTTCGTAAGCCATGACGTCGTCACAATAAAATGTAACGCTGTCTCCACGCATTGTACGCGTATTTTTCAAGAGATTAGGCGTAGAGTCGTAGTCTTGTCCGTTTCTTCTCCAAATGAGCCCAAGTCATGATGTAGTTGCCCTTCCCCCCCCACAATGCGATTCAAGTGCTAAAAACACAAAAAGGAACGATTAAGTACATAATTTTGGCATATTTGCACGATTTAGAGTGTTGAATGACCTTGAAAAGTGTATAAAATGACACTTCATCAAATACCCCTACACTTGGGATTTGCTTGTCCTCAAGCAAATGGGGTTTTCTACCTAGACAATAGCAATATTGGGGGCATTTAACCTACTTTTTAAAGATATTTTACTACATAACCTTCTAGACCTCGTAATTAAAAGCAAACGAAAAGTTATAACACTTGCACCACTCCACATAAGTGTTTTTAATTCCTCTTTCCCTCCTGTGTAGAAATGTAATTATAACTTATAGGAATTGGGAAAATAATACTCATTAACTATCGTAGCATATAAATTATCATAGGCTTGGTAAAGGATCAAACCTCCACCGCTAGGCGCAAGTACTAAAAATTACTATCAAATAAGTCTTTAAGGGTTGTGGAGTGTAAGCGTATGATAACAATAATGGAAACGGAAACGGATGGGATATATTGGAGGTGACTTTTCGGGTGAATTTAGGGTGAAGTGGTGAGTTAATTATTTATAAGAATACACGTTGATTGGGTTGTTAAGCCAAAGACTTGACCACTCGGACAAAGATGTACAAACTCTACATTTAACTTTTTTTCTTTTTCTTTTTCTCTTTTTTTGATAAATAACATCACTTGGGGTTTATAAACATACCCCTACACTTGAGTTTTTGATACTCAATACATAAGCTAACTAATGACCCGAATTGAGGTGGATCAACATAACATGGAGACTATCAAACAATACAGACATATAAAAAGAAAAAGCAAATAATGGGGGTAATGATTTAACTTTTCTTCCCTATTTTTCTACAAAATAAATACTACCATGAATCCCAATCGTCCCAAAACTGTATTTACAAGGATAAAGACTTAGCAACCATGTACTCAAATAATTAACTTGGGTTAGAACAATAATGTACTAAAAACGAGTACATACAAGGAAGGCTAAGGCGATTTGGGTGTAACAATTGGTTAAGGGTAACAATGCTCTTCATTGATAATCTGGAATCCACCAGAAAATTAATTAGACTGTGAAAAGGATAGGATCAAAGGGTATTCTAGGGAATCCGCACTAAAAAAGAGTGCATGGCAAGTGTTGAGGGATAGTTTTAAATGATCGAGGTACATATAACAAATACAGGTTTAAAACATGGTTTAATCCTATTGCCTCTTATCATTTAGCAAATCCTAAAAACTCACATATCGGTCCTACATCGGATGCATCACAAAAACAAGTTCTAGAATTCAATATACGACCGGTACACTCTCATATATTATTTAACTATGCCAATGCTCCAAAAAAAAGGCAACAAACCACATATGCCCCCAACAAAAATACAAATCCATGAATGCGACAACATGATTGCTCACTGCCTTAACTCGAGAAGAGCTAAAGGTAAATTATCTTAGGTAATCAAAAATAAAACTGAGATCCTAAAGATCTTAGGTGCGAACCCACATTTTTGGGGTGGATTATTTTAGAGGTTATTGTGCTAGTCATATAAATCCTATCCCTGAGACTGCTAATTAATACTTGGTTTTCGTCGGTATGTGTCATAATTTTTTTAAAATTTTGGTCAAAATTAACGTCTACACTATGTTTCAGTATATTACTCATCGTTTTAAGGAATAAGCAAATGACAATTGAAGGAATAGTTTCTAAGGATTATTTCCCCTTACACTTAAGATGAACATTGTCTCCAATGTTCTTAAAAGTACCCGTAAAACAAATAAAGGGAAAAGAAAAAGAGTAAAAGAAACTAGTACTCCCCTGGTTTGCTTAATAATAGAGAAGAAACAAATGATAAGCTGGTTAGATCGTCATCCAAGAATCGTCAACTGAAACTCCTAAGAACTCCTAGGCTTCTTCTCATCCAATATAACCTGTAAACCAGAGACAAAAAACAACTACACCTGGCGTAAAATCGGCGGGATAATGATATGTACAACGAAACTTTTAAGGTTTAGACTCTATAAAAAAACATAAAGATATGATGAATGTGTTAATGTAATCAATGTTTTCTATAGGTTTTTAAGAAAATTACAAATTTTGGAAATTATACAAAATTAATTTTTCAAAAATAATAAAAAATTTGAATTTTCACAAGTCTGGAGACGTGACATTGTCAGGTTTAATCCTGATGCCAATCTCCAGGCACTATGAAAATTTCACATTCGTATTCTTTGAAAAAAATTCTACACGCAATTCTATGAGTTTTTTATGCAAACATAAATGCTAAACCTAAGATTAGTTAACACAATCATATGACATAAGACGCGAATTAATCTAAACAATTTATTTAATATGTTTGAAATGACTCTTATAAACCGGATTTCCTTTAACAATTTTATGAAATACCTTTGATTGCAATTAAGACGAGGTTAAAGACAAAACAAAGCATGATCAAATGATAATTCAACCATATAAAAACAAACAATAAAGAATAAAACATACAAGACACTCCTAAAATTCATTAAATTTAAAGAAATTGGGTTGCCTCCGAATAAGCGCTTTTGTTTATTTGATAGTATTTTAGCTAGACTCGGAGTCACACGTCCTTACGTAACTCCTCCTTCATCTTCAAGTCCAGTCAAATACTCGGGTCCAAGCTCTAAACATTCCTTATAGAACCTTAATATCTTACTCATTACATAGTCTACTCTTCTCTTATCCTCCTTGTTCCTAAGGTAGACTGATTTCATGTGCTCTTTTTCCAAATCAGATAATGAATTATATTGTTCTATCTTATGAGGCATCTTATAGGCAATCTCATTAGTTCCATCGGTGAACTTTACCACTCCTAATGATAGGTCATGAGTCATATTGGATATTTTAACAAAAGGCTTCCCTAATACTACTTGTGACAGCCTAGGGTCTATGATTGAGCTAATATCCTCAACAATCATGAAATCTGAAACATAAGTGAAGTTTCCTACGAAGATATGCATTCCCTTAATTCTTTCTGTAAAATTGCTTATCCTTCTAATGCCCTCAGGATCTTTCTTAGGTTCAAGTTGTTTTCTCATGATCTAATTATATTGCATACGGGTTATGACATTTAAAGGAGAATTAAGATCTATATAGGCTTTTTCCAGGTGCACATGTCTAATTTTGCATGGTATTTTAAGGTTTGATGGACATCCTTATGCAATGATAGGGTTTCTAAAAAAGGATGGAATTGGGCTACTCATTAAGTACTTATGATATGTTAGTTCGCTCCTAGTTGGAAATATGTCAAAGTACTCTACTCCTAATCCTCCTGTAACTGTACTTTCGTATTCTCCTAGTTCCTTTTCGGAAGAATCATCATATTTTTTTATTATTTCAATAAACATTACGTCTCAATTATTATCTTTTGTGCAAACAAACTTAGCGTCAGATGATCGAGGAACCAAGTTTACTGATTCAAGGAACGAATTGAGCTTACAAACTTTTTCGGTGATGAATAAGATAGATGGATCAGGTGGTGAGGGTGGGTTGGTGTTGATGTTTTCTAGGTCGCCCTTCTCTTCCTTTCGATCTTCTCTAACGTCTTGCATTCCTCCACAATTGTGTCATGACCTTGAGGTTGGTCATTGTGAGATTTATTCGGTTGTTGGGAACACATTGTGATAGCGTTGATCAAACTGTGGATTTAGGATGAGCATTGGGGGTCTCTTGCGGGGTAAGAACGAGCAGACAAAACTAAAGGGTGGAGTTATCATTCAGTTTTGGATTCTTAACCGTGTCACTTGGGAGTGCCTCCTTTCATTCGTAATTTCTTGATGGCCATATAAGATATGTCAATTTTAGTAGTCATCTCCCCTTGTTGTTGTTTTAAAACTCGGCTTCAAACTAGACGTCAACGTCTTGAGATGCCATGAAATTAGACACAATCCTTTAAGATTTGATTGATTATTAAAATTTTGAGGATTGTTGTTGAAGGAGCGGTTTGGGAAATGAACCTTAGGCTGAAAATGATTAGGTATGGGTTTGAAAAATAATTTTGATAATTTTGAGGTTGCCTCCACCTAAGTATTGTGTGACTATTTCCATGACGGAATATAAGATGTTACCAAGATGTTTGGCTCGGTTTGAAAAGTGAACACTTGCCTCCCGCTTAGTCAATACGCGAGGATGCGATAATCAAAGAAAAGCTTGCTCGGAGATTTTCCATGCAATATTTAGATGTCGTCGGGGACCGAACTACAGATCTCGCATAAAAAGCGATTTTATTTATTCACTTGAACAGAGATTTAGGAGCAAGATGAGGCTTTCATCAAGCATTGGACCTTGACTTTCCGAGCTCAGACGGGATTGTACTTGGGGTATCTTGAGGCAAAGAGATTGCCTTGACCAGTTTAGCGAAGTCCCTTGGGTCATTTCGACTTTCGTTGTCATATAGGGCAAGGTCCTCTAATAATTCCCAGGATTCTTCGACGTTTCTGTCACGAAGCTTACTACTGGCCTAATGATCGATGGTTCGTCTTGTGGCAGGGTTGACATGGTCATAAAAGATTTAGACTTGAAGCCAAAGATCGATACCATGATGAGGAACTTTTAGGAGTAAGTCCTTGAAACGAGTCCATGCTTCAGAAAGAGATTCACCCTGATGTTGTTGGAACATCAAGATGTCATTTTGGAGTTTTGCAGTCCTTCCCGGTGGAAATAATTGAGCAAGGAAACGAGTAGTAAGATCCTCCCAGGTGGAGATGGATCATGCAGGAAGACGTTCAAGCCAATTGCTAGCTTGATCGCGAAGGGAAAATTTTAATAAACGTAGACGCATCATTTTCCTTATTTGCAACATCAAGGTCAAGTGAGTCCACTAGTTAAAAAATCCTTTAAGATTTTGGTTTGGATCCCAGATTCAAAGTCCGTGGAAAGAGCATCCATTTTGCACCAACCAGATGGTGTCGGATCGCAGAGGCACCACATTGTTCCCTTCGGGGATCTCAATGGTGTTTCGATAGCCCTCATGGCTAGGTTTAGAGTAATCTCCAAGAGTACGGATAGGATTTTCGTCTCCCATGGAGGTCAACGAAAAGATTTACAAAACAAAGGGAACAAAGAAAAGATAGACTAAAGAAAGCTAATAAAAATAAAATAAAATCTCACTTGAAAGGATTCAAGCGAGTAGATCTAAGATAAATAAAATTCAAAACCTTACTATCCCTATGCAACGACGGCCAAAAACTTGATGCGGTCGTTGAAAACTCATAAGAAGTTTTACAACTCCCTAGGTAAAGTACCTAACCGTTGTAGTGTAGTAACGCAAGACTCGAGGGTTGTTATCGTTTTCTAGGAGAATAGGTTGGGAAGGCTCGAACAGAATATAACAAAGGTCTAAGAGGTTGAGAGAATATTATTTAGTATTTTTATATTTTATAGAAAGCGGGTAAAATTCTAGTTTTGAGAGGTTTGGTTTGGTTTTAGCTAATTAAACTAAATATGAATCTAAACTACTTTAGAGATAACTATATGATAAACAAGCGTATTTACTTAATCATGCACTACTCCTTACTTTGCTTTTCCTAATCTTGTTGCTTTGTTACACTTGTGATGATCTGTGTAAGTATTTCCTTATTCATGAGCGAATTACACGAAATGTCGTCTACGTAATATTCCGTTAAGGCAACACACAAGTAATGTAGTATGAAGACTATTACAAGGCCCCTAAGAGTACATTAACATCATTTAAAACACTAAGAGGATCAACCATATAGTCCGCGTAAGGTAGTATGAAGACTGTTACCGATGTATCCTTTCTACGCACTCGCGTTTCCCTGGACGTCTATGTCAAATATAATAACTTATAGCTATTTGCTAAAGCCTAACGCGCACATCCATCACAAGAAGCAACATTAAAAAGATCTACAAACTAAGTTTCATGCAATCATAAGTAAATACTAAAGGATCTAGCCTAGCATGTTAAAAAGAAGTGAAGAGCAAGAATTAACCACACAACACATAGACATATTGAATGATAAAAGATAGGAGATCTCACTTGATTAAAACATGTAATATAATGCAGATAACAAGAAGGTTTAACACCTTAGAAAACAACCTAAAAAGCAGTATAACGACTTCTAAAAGTAGGGATTCAGTTCCAAAAGTTACCACTTAGAACCTATAAAAACGAGTATTGTATAATAGGAAATCTTCTAGTGGCTTCATTAAGTCGGTGATCCTTAGTACCGTCGCAAGAATTCTGATGTCACCTTTGAAGCCCAGACGTCGTCACAATAAAATGTGACCCGACTCCCACGCACAGTACACGTATTCTTACAAGGAGATTTGTGTAAGAGTCATATGTCAGTCCGATTCTTCGCATAATTGAGCCCAATACACTAGTATACAAATGACCCCGAAAAAGTGTTAATAAAAAGACTCCTCATCAGAGACCAACGTTCTGCAATCAAGGGAACTCCGCAGAAAAAGTTTTGCGCGGGCTGGCTTCAAGCGTAAAAAAATCATGATTAATTAAATCGATAATAAGACCTTATAGTATGAAAAAGAGTCACAATCATTAGCCTCCCTTATGATAATTCTAACTTAGCCTAAGGTAAGAATTTTGCTAGGGAAAAAATCATAAAGAAAACAGGAGAAGAAGACGAATTACCGCAAAAGACGCCTGTTAAAGAACCAGGAACTTTCACCTAGAAAGTAAAAAGTCATATCAAGGAAGAACAAAAGAAGGGAGATAGATTACTGGAAATTCTAGAAAAAGAACCATTTAACACTCCCCTGGTCAACACCATTAGGCAAAACGCCCGTACTATTACCAAATTTTACAAGAACTTAACCCGAGAACGATAAAAAATCGAAGAGTGGTCTATGAGGTAAAGTTGAACGCTCAATGTTCGGCTGTCTTACAAAACAAACTTCCACCAAAGGAAAAGGACCCAGGAAGCTTTATCATCCCCTATATTATTGGTAATACCACGGTTAGCAATGCACTGGCAGATTTGGGAGCAAGCATTAGTGTCATGCCATTCTTAATGTTTAAAAGGTTAGGTCTTGGGACCCCTAAACCATATAGTATGGTGATTGAAATGGCAGACAGGTCTATGCAATCTCCCAAAGGAATAGTGGAAAATGTCTTTGGTGGGAAAATTGATAATCAATTTCCCTGTGTGACATAGTGATCTTGACATTGTGAAGGAACAATAGTTATGAGTAACCTATGCTTGCTACTGCTCTTGCTAGGATTAACGTTTTTGGCAGGAAAATTTCTCTGGAAGTGGGGACGGAAAGGGTTGTTTTCAATGCTAACAAAGGGAAGACCCCATTATCGGTTTGTGTAATTAATGATTTTCATGTACCATAATAATTTGAAGAAACTAAAGGTTTAGAAGAGTTTATGATGAATGATGATATAAACGAGGATTTAGGAGATTTCTTGGAAGAAAATGATTTATGATTAAAAATTGATTGGGATACTTTATAAGTAATCCCCGACTTTGACGATGAAGTGGGGATTAGACTGGAAAACTTAGAAGAAGGGATAGAAAAATATTGGGATGCTCGGGATCTCGAGATAACAAGAGAAATTAACCCACAATTGAGACCTCAATTCCTTAGATTCGGGAACAGGATTCATCATCAAAACCCTTTGTCTAGGGCATGTTACAACAAAGTTATGAGCCAGGAACTTGTTTACACAGGAAACAATTTTGTTAGGATGGCAAAAAACCTACACGTGTTTGTAGGATGCCTCACTTTCCTGATCGATTTCATTGTCTTGGAAGATGTAAGCAAATTTATCAAAAAAGGGATAACGGAGGTCCTGTTTGGAAAACCCTTTAAGGAATGTGTTGGATTAGAAGTTGATGCGACTGAAGGGATACTGTGGTTTAAGATCGGCAATGATAATACATTTTAACTAGTCATAATAGCGTTTCAAACAAATTTAGTAACTAACAACTAAGCAGCATAACACAAAAAAAAGATGGCACCAATATATAGAACTAGCAAAGGAAGATAAGGCAAGAGGGATTTATAACCCCTTATCAAACATCAAGTATACTATAAAGGGTGTCTACACTTAGGAGATGAATACAAAAGAGATGAGGAGGTGATTGATTGGATCAAATGTGGACACGCAAGTATGCATGAAACAACATAGACCAAGTTTGAGTATAACTTAAAGACTCGGTAAATAAATAAAAGTGCTTGTCGGGAGACAACCCGTCTTGTATCCTCCCCTTTTATTTAGTTTTTTCATATAGTTTGGTTTTGTATTTTTCTAACTTTCTTTGCAGGTTGCTACAACTGAGAAAATCCATAATCGAAAGGAACATACCTCGACATGTAGTTAAATGATAAAAATGTAGTTATAGTTTTTGTAATAACAGCGTAGTTGGGCTACCCGCTGACTAAGCACGGCATAGGTTTAAGAGAACCAGATCCACAACACATTCATTTACAAATATAGTAACTATGGCCGTAGTTAGACCCTTTGACTACGCCGAGTATAAGCAGGGATACTTATGGGATGTTTTTTACTCATTTAAAAACTGCCATAGTTCCATCTATGGACTATGCCGTAGTTTTAAACCTGCAACACATAAAACAAGTTAGAATTTTTACAAATGGTGTATACATTCAGTAGATGAATTATGTGTGTGGTATTCACTGAAACCCTCCAGAGACTTCACTCTTCCACTCGAAGCACCGAGTGGTTTAAAAATATTGTTGCATATGCTAAAGGCAATCGTGATTCCTACAAAAGTAAGTTAGTTTTCTATATGTTTTAAACATATAATAGGTTTGTTAAGTGATTTCAGGGACATAAGGTTGCTTCGGGATTTAGCAAGACAGAGAGTGCATGTCAATAGCTGCGCGTTTATCAACGCAATACTAGGCAGTCTGATCTTCGTTTTTAATTCTACTACTTAATTATTTAACTTTCATTTCTTTAATTGTGCAATAGATACATTCTATAAACCAAGTGGGGGGATGGAGTAGAATTATCACTTGACCTATAATTTCCTCTAATTTTCTAGTTTATTTTGAAAAATTATGCCATTTTTGAATTTTTTTGACATGTTTTCAATACTGAAACTAGAATAGATCTTTGCCGAGCACAAATTACCCTTTATTTCCATTGGCGAGGTTTGCTTGATATTCCATTTTCATATGTTATTATACAAATCCACCAAATATGAGTGTGCCAGTAGTATTGTAGACTTTAGAACTTGACATGTACATCATTTCGAGATCTAATTAAGTTATAGGGGTAAATAGTTCAATAAAGGTAACATTATAGGATTTACACCCAATGTTGTGTGCATTTATCGTCTTGTTACACTGACTTGTCGACCTCCCGTGATAAAAACCCCTTGTTGCACTCACTTTTAGTGCAAGATACCCCTAAAATAACCCGTTGAGCCATTCCTTGTGTTAAGCCTACAAATTGTTTATGTTTCGTATCACCATTACACCTTAGTCTACCTTGTAGTCTATATATATATCCACCGTTAAGGAGTTACTGGCTGCTTGAAATCCTTGGTTCGGGTAAATAGGTTCGGGAATCATGCTTGTATGGAAGACCTATCATTGAAGACCCCCCGTATCACTAATACTTTTGTGATACTGCTTATCTCAAGTGGGAGTAGTTTAAGCTGAAGAGTCTACTCTATGTCATGAAAGGAGTTTCCTGTTGTTCGCGGCTGGTGCTCGTTTGCGTGCGCGTGAACCAACCCAAGAAACAAGGAAAGGATGCCTCTCGGCATATAAGTCATATCTTGTATTGTAAAAAAAAAGTAGTAGTATTTCATTTCATACTTCTTTTGCAGTATATTATGGTATTTAATGTTGGTTATCAAATAAAACCAACCTGCTTTGTCTGATGACTGTGGAAGACTTCGAGTTGGTACGTTTATAAACCAACCACTTCACCTAGTAATGTCTCAAGTTGAATGTAAAGGACAAGAAAAGAAAGAATAGTAGAAAGAAGCATAAAAAAGTTGTGTTCATAAGATTTTTTGAGGAAAGAAAGTGAAAGAAAGAAGAGGGTGAGTTGAGTGTTTTTACTCTAAAATGTTTCATCCCATATTTGAGATGATTTGGAAGTAAAGTAAAAATAAAGACACAAATGCCCTTTAATTAAATATGTTTTCGTTTTTTGTTCGCACATCCTCGTCAAAACTTAACCACACCAGATATTGACACGTCATTTTCATCATCGCAAGTCACACTTTTTTTTATAACGATTTGTTTTTTGGGCAATACAAAATTTACTCCAATTAACATATATTTTAAAACTCTGCCAGATCACGATTCATGATTAGATTCAAGAAATAAAAATCATTATTATAAAATTTCAAATAAAAAATTAATTTTTCAATAAAAATAGAAGAGTATCTTACCTTTAAAACTCAATGGTGGATTTGATTTATTTTATCAAACCCATATAACGTTAACACATATATTCGATTTATTTTATTAATATTATGAAGCGATGGATATCATGAATTCATGATGCGTAGAAGGGGGTAGATTGTAACTTTGTTATACTTTTTTTGAGGTTTACTTTACCTTTCTTCCCAACTGAAGAACACTAAATAAGTATCATGTTTCACTCTCTTTCTTCCTTCTTCTTTTCTTTACCTCCGCTTTCATTTTCTTTTCCTCTCAAAAATACTTGAGAACAAAGTGTTAAGGTTGAGCTAGTATGCTTCTGCTTCATCCAAATACATAACTTTACATCTATATCACTAATACTAGCCCATTATTATTGATGATCAGATTCTCAGACTTTGAAGTTCGAGCTAATGGAAGGATAGTAGCTAGTAATGACAAAACCGTAGATTGTAGACTATTTGTTTTGTGTTTATTTTATTTAATACCAATTATCTGTATCTCATGTATTATCCTTCCTTATATTGATGTTATCCTTTAGCTTGCTCGAGTTAAGGAATGAGCAATCACACATGTTTTGTTTATGGATTTGGACGAGCATGTGTGGTTTTGTCGCCTTTTCTGAAACATTGGTATTGGTTGAGATCTTTCACCTGTTTAAGCATATGTGTGTCACCCATGTTGCCTTTGAAAGCCATTTAGACCCTAACTCTAGTTGGTGGAAATTTGTGTACTTTCCAAGCTTATGATAGAATACATGCTATGACTGTGCTATTGAGCGATCACCCCGAAAATAAAACACTTAGACTAGTTTGAGAGTTGAGTGATTTTTGATCCCCTTTTTGTGAGGTGTTCGGCTGTGATGTTTTCTAGCATAAGTAAATTATGAATTCATTTCTCCGAGTTAAATTAGGGAAATCTCTTTAAAAAATCATTCTAATAGGTATACTTGAGGGCAAGTAGAAGTCAAGTGGGGGGATATTTGATAGCATCAAATATTTAATACTTTTTGGTATCAAATTCCCTATCAAAATGCGTGTAATTATCTCATAAATGCCTAAAAATGGTACTTAATCACTCATTTCTTGTTTTTGGGAAGAAATTGAGCATTTATTCAAGAA
>BQNB010130869.1:0-18868 GCA_026074375.1 Tanacetum coccineum
AAAAGAGATTACAATTCAAATGTAAGAAAAGACTGAGTGCTAGATGACAATGCTAAAAATAAAACTAAAATTAAAGTAAAAAAAAAAGAAAAAAAGCGTGTTTCATTCGGCTTGTGTTTCTTCAATTTATAGAAGTCTCTCTTGCTTCCTTCTTCTTCTTGTTGTGTTTGTTGTGTGTGTACAAAACCTCAGCATCAATCCTAGCCATTGATTGGTCCTTTGTGCTTCTTTTTAATCAATCCCCACCATTGATAGGACTCGGGGTTGATGAGATTGCCAGCGTGGAGGCTGATTAGGGTTAGTGGGTGGTGGGAAGGGATTGGACTGGGTAGAGGGTTGTCTGGGTAAAAGCTTGAGGTGTAACTCGTGATGGTGTGAGGCTCAAGGGTTTTGGCGGGAAAGGGTGTTGAGGGGTGAGGTGTTATTGGCTAGCAGGTTTTTGAAAGTTTCAAGTGCCCAAAAAGAAACCCTAAGGTTTCATCTTATTTCATTCTTTTGCTTCTTTTGTTTTTCAGTTATAAACAATTTTAAGGATAGTCACAAATAGTCCTTGTGTTTTATTAAAACAAAGATATAAAAGGTTTTAAATAATGGCAGTTTCAGCCCTTGTGTTTTATAAAGAGATAAAAGTTTTGGAAACTTGCAAATTCAGTCCCTTATATTTTTAAAACACTTTTTCTTTTTACAAACATTTTTAAACTTGACAATTTAGGTCCCCAGGGTTTATAAAAAAAATGGTATTGGGCCAGTAATGGGCTTGGGTTATGTATTGGGCCCAACTGGGTGTGTTTGGGCCCAATAAGGGTTTGTGGGCTTGTATTGGGCCCAACTGAGTGTGTTTGGGCCCAATAAGGGTCAGGCTTGTGTTATTGGGCTTTTTAAGGCCCAATAAGGTTTGGGTGGGTTTTGTGTGTACACTGGCTGAGATTGGTTTGTTCAAGGGCTAGGATCGGGTCTTCAAAGTCTTCATAGTCTCTGTCAATTGCACACAAATGGGCTGTTGTCATTGATTGAGGGCCCATTTGGTCTTCACAGTCTTCGTTAATATACTATTGGGCTTTCCCGGCCCATCAGATGGGTTGAGATTGCATCCAATAGTATTCTTCAATTACGGCTCCGGTTTTGACTGTTAATTTGTTGAGTTGACTTTGACTTTGACTTTTCTGGTCTTTGGCTTTGATTTGGCTTTGTCCTTCACAGCTTTTCCATTCCGTGTCTGGTTTTGTCATTTTTTTGCTGTGTTTTCTGTCTTTTGGTGTGATATCCTTTTCCTGCACAACACAAGTGTAAAACAAACATATCTTTGGCAGTTTCTGTCTGTTTTTGGTCATTTAAGTCCGTTTTTAATGGAGAAAGGTATGTGTATTTAAGCACATACCATTCATCATAGCATTATCTGTGTTCAGGAGCTGTCAAATATGATTGACTTTCATCTATTTGTCAATAATTCTTAAACTCAAATTCTATAAGTGAAGAAGCAACTTCATGTGTAGACTTTGGTTGTAAAGACTCCTTGGCTAGAATCGCATGCTCAAGTGACTTAGTAACCATGCTTTGGATCACCGGAGGAGCAAAGTTAGACACTTCCTTTGGTAGAATCTGAGGCAGTTGATTCTTGACTTGCTCTATGATCCTTACAGTGATTGATGCTAAAGGTAGCTCATGAATTCGTCTCTTGTAGCTCCTAGTCTTGAGTCTAGGTGTTCATCTACTAGAGCAGTCACTTGAGTATTGAGAGGATCATTCCTTTTGAGTTCAGCAACTTCTTTTTCCAATGTTGTGACTCTGTTGTCGAATTGGAAGACTGATGCTACGAATTTGTCAAAATTGTGATGCTTGTCAAAACAAGGCAAAATCTTCTCAACGTGATGAGATGCCTTCAAAATGCAATCCAAGTTTGTGAAGAATTTCTTTTTTTTTAGATTTATGGGGTAATCGATTTTATGGGAACCTTTTTCGTCATCTAAGGGTAACAAATATAATTCTAGTAGACGCTCGACTATCCTTTCCAAGTTGGGTTGAACGCGAAAGCGCTTCCCTTCCAACGATGCTAGGGTAGTTAATAAGTTCTTATTAAAATCCCTTTTCTCACGTTCGGTGCTACCACGAGAGCAATCCTAAGCGATGTGGGACCATTTTTTAACGACAAATTTGATAAAGTTATGTTAAATTTGGTGTCACCCATCGTCTTTCGACTCCTTACCATCTCAAAGAACCCCTTGTGGTCAAGTGGAAGTCACGAATGCGAGCTACGGTCTCAAAAGAATTTTTAGAGAGGACTAGGTCGGAGAATCCGTGCATCATGGTCAGATAATTAGATGACTGCATTATGGGCTTTCTCAGTAACCGCTTACAAGACTCTATATTGGATGTACTCCCCATACAAGTTAGTCTTGGAAAAGCGCGTGTCATCTTACCAGTTGATTTAGAATCACAAGCATATTAGGCTCTCAAGCATGCAACTTCGATTTAAAGACGCGAGCTGAAATCATCGAAAGCTTCATGCTTAATGAAACGTAGCGAGCTTAGTGTTCAAGCATACGAGCGAATCGCTAATATACAAGGAGAAGACAAAGAAGCTACACGATTCCAAGATAAAGAACCGAATCTTCAATGTTGGTGATCAAGTCCTTCTCTTCAACCCCTGATTAAAGATTTTCTCGGATGAAGGCTCAGAGTCCCGTTGGTACGACCTTTCACAATACCGAAGTTAGTCCTTATGGCACTGCCAAAGTTGTCTCAATGCCGTGGTTTAATTTTCATAGTTCAAAACTGCCAACGTCTTAAGCATTTACTATGGAGGGGATACACACCAAGGTTAATAAGGGACCTCCAGACTTTCCTAAAGGACATACTGAATTCCGGGATCGAGTCGAGCTTGCGACTCGGTGATAAAAAACAAAGCCGCTTCGTGGGAGTTCACCCCATGCTTATCATTTCTATTTTTATTTTCTAATGTGTTGTGTTTGAAGTAGAGAGGCTTGTTCTCTTTCCGATTTCTCGTGTTTGTTGTTTGTTTGTTGTGATTTTTGCTGGGTTCTCCTAAACAAAATTTAAGATGCGTATCGTGTTATTGTCTTTTCTTATTTTTTTCGGTGTGTTCACGTTCAACTCGAGGCTTCTCATCCTTTGTGTGAATTTAGTTTGGGGTGATCCATATCCTTCATATAATCGATTAACGTTTATCTTGCATACTTCTAACGGCTTAGATTTCGTAGCGACCAGACTTTTAAACATTGAGGACCATGGTTTCCGTTTTAGTTTGGGGAGGGAATTATCGATTTGTTTGATGCCTTGTTATTGTTTTTTTCTCACGTACCCGCTTTCCCACAAATATGCAAAAAATTTTAAATTTTTTAGTCAAATATAAAAAATTTATATTAAAAAATTAAAAAAAAAAAAAAAAAAAAAAAAACAAAGTGTTAAGACAAAAAATGTAGGTTTTCCGCTGGTAAGAATAAGAAGTAATTTTTGACCTGATCGTACGTGTTGAGTTCTAGCTTTCTTCCTTAACAATTAATGATGATAGTTTGTGCTAGTCTCATGTAGACTTTAAACATGCTGGACTTGAATCGTTAGTAAATGAAGACTTGTGCTAAATCTCATGTGATTTAACATAGCCATGTTGGATTTTTATATAGGGCTCTAAGGCATTTGCAAAAATTTCTTTTGTGAAGAACAAAAAATGATATTGTTATTTGATAAGTCATGACATTAAAGTAGAATAGTTGGTTTTATTTCAGCTCATATATATTTATTGTCGGCTTTTTCTTTCCCATTGCTTGTTTCACTTTTATATGAATGTTTTAATAAATAAGTATGAATGGTTTTTTGGTTAATAATTGTTAATAGATGTTTTTTTAGTTCCTTTTGATTAGTATGAGTACACTATAGGACTACTTAATTTGGCTTAAAAATGCAAAAAAAATAATAATAAATAGTATCTCTACCAGATTACTTATCGAATACTTTTGTCGGAGGCCGTTGGCCGATGTTGGAGTTTCATATAGGTAGAGTCCGGTGTCATAATAAGTAGAATAACCTCTTGTCGACCGCTATCGATGTGGGCTTCGAGATTTAAAAGGCACAGTTTTTACTTTAAATAATCCGAGTCGAAATAAATTTGTTTGCTTACATCTTGTTCGGAGGCCGTGACGATGTTGTGCTTCTAATGGACTGAGGTATTATAATGTTGCTTAAATTTTGTCTTTGTTAAGTTGCCCTTAAAGATGCTTAAGGGTTATATGGTGAAAATGAGATTGAAATCCATTCATGTCTTTAAAGAGCCTTCGGGTATTATGACATGAATGGTGTCTTGCTTAAGTAGCAATAATATAAGCCAAAATTTTGGTCACCTCGATTTGGATTTATCATTGATTGCATTTGATCTTTAGAAAAGGGCTAGGAGCTAATTATTGTGTTTGTACCATTACACTTTTATTTTCTGATATTAATAAGTATCGTAAAAAAGTCTAAAGAGCCTTAGGGTATATGATTAAGTAAAATCCTGTGATACAAAAGTAGGATTTGCGGGAGGAAAAGCAAGTTACAAATTTAGTATTTATGAGTTAGTATTAGTATCATGGACTTGTATTTAACAATGATCTTGTTTTTAAGCTTAGTTGGAAAAGTGAAAAATCGGGGGATGACGACAGTTATCTTTTCAGACACTTAATTTGTGTTTTTATTCTTTGATCTAAAAGTTACCAATGAGGTAAGAAAACAATAATTATGTCAAACACAAATACGTTGTAGTAGAAAAATCATAAAAGAAAGAAATCTTGAATGAAAATGGGACAGTCGGGTTGTTTTTAACTTGTGATCTTTTATCTCTCACAAACAAAAATCTTTGCTACTTTTGCAAAGGTTTTTAGTTGGGGTTTTTCGTAGGGTATTTGGTTATAAGGCATGTTGATATTGCGTGAAGGACCACGCATCGTTTAGTTTGGGGAATTTTGATAGGTGTAAAATACACATATCCGTTTGTGTACCCTAAAATACCCAATAAACCCAAAATAGGTACCAAAATGGCAAAATATGCTTGTATTTATGTTTTGTGTCATGCAGGTTTGGATAAGTCAAAATTCACAAAAACAGTCAAAAGTGAGCAAACACGGACACGAGAATCAAACAGGGGTGCAAAGCGAAAAGCCAAAAGACCAAAGCCTTAGCCAATTTTCATCTACAAGGGCCAATCTTGCTATCTTCGAAAGTTCTTTATAACTTAAAAAGAAGAAATGAAAGAGAGGGGCCAAATGTGTTAAATTCCCAAACTCTAACAGTTTTTACTTGTCGAGAAGATCGCGGGAACTTTTTACTTTTCATCTGTCTTCCACAATTTCACCCCATGGTAAAACAAGGGGCAAATGAAAATTAGAGGGTGCTTAAGTACAATTTAGAGGTCTACTCACTAAACCCAGGGTCAAATCAGTCTTTATCAAGGATTCATTAAAGAAGAGACGTAATCAATGAAAGAAAGAAGCACAATTTGATGGTTTTGTGCTAAAACTTCACCAAAACTAACAAAAAACGTACATCAAGGAATGGAACGCTGGCAATCCTCAGGTGTCCACATCTTGATCAAACGGCCACAATTGATGATCAAATGATTGATTAAATGAATGGCAGAGATTGAAGATTGGAGAGCAGGGCTAGAGGTCCTAGAAGCTTCAGCTGGGCACTATAAAAAGACCTCACTTCTCACACACACAGCATCTAGTTTTTTTTAGTAGTCGATTCTAGTTTTTATATAATTTTTAGCTTAAATTCGTATTTTTACTTAAATGTTCTTGTAATTTCCTTTTCTTTTAATGTAATCAGCTTTTTCAGTTAATCATTCAGTTGTAAAGTTTTACAATTCCGTTTTCTAAGCTCTCATTTAAAGTCATAAGCTCTCTTAATAAGCCATATTGTCTCATAAGCTAATAAGCTACTCAAAAGCTCTTTCAGTCTATAAGCTGAAATAGAGCTGTTTGAATTCAGTATTAATCTTATCTAAACCTTTAACTAGCTTAAACTTACATGGATCTTATTGGATCTAAGCTTTTGGAAGGGGATCTTACCTTGGAAGAGATCCCAAGGACTTATACTCTAGCTTATTCATAAGCTAGAGAGCTAGTAGCTGCCTTTATTGGTTCCTTTTGTTTAGCTAAAGGATCAAGTGAGTTTCTCTTTTCATTCTTCTTTAATTTCAGTTTAAATTGCTTAGTTTTAGTTCATATGCTTAGTATTGCTTATTTGCTTATTCTCTTGCTATATTTAATGTTTTTAAATACCTTGTCTGAGTACTTATAGTTTGTTTGGGTTTTCATCTGTTTTTGCTTAAGTAGTTATAGATCTTTAGTTATTAAATTCTGTCATAAAAACTCATAAAATCCAAAAACATTAGTTTAATTAGTTAAGATCTTAGAATCTTACTTATTCAGTTGTTTAATCATGATTGCTAAGTTTGTTTTAAGCTAGTTTTTATCTGGTATTTAGCACTTGTTCATTAGATTTCTCTTAAAAAGCTTTTCTCAAATTCTGTCATAATGGTTAAGGAGTGTTTGGTTTAGTGCATTCTCAAAATTGCACTAGCAGTACTAACTTCAGTTAGTACTGCTTAGCCTTTACACTACCAGTACTAACTTCCCAAGTTAGTACTGCTTTCATAAGTTAATACTGTTAGCTTTAATCTCAGTAGAATTTAGTTTAGTTTTAGCTTATTTAGATTTAGTTTTCATTTTCTAGCTTATTTCATTGCTTCTTTAGTTTTCAAAAGTCAAAAATTGCACTAGCAGTACTTTCTCTTGAAAGTACTGCTGAATATTTACACTACCAGTACTAACCTCAGTTAGTACTGCTGTGTTCTTAGCTTAATTTTTAAATGAGTAATTGTAGGATCTTAGCTTTATAACTCAGTAGGACTTAAGTGTTTAATTTAGCTTTAATCATTTTAAGTTTATTTGCAATTTCTAGCTTATTTTCCTAGTTAAATTTAGCTGTCAAAAGTCATAAATCCTAAAAAAATCCAAAAAACAGTAATTAGTAAATCTTTATGTGTATTTAATTTGGCTAAAATCGCCTTTAAGTCTAGATTTTATAGCTTATTTAGATGGATAAAAAGTAGTTTAATAAGTTCTTAAAGTTTCAAAGTCTAATTTCTCTTAAAAAGGTTTTTAGCTTATTTTGATTTTGTGTTACTTTGCTTATTTCCTGAGGTATGCTTTTTTCATGGATCAATTTCGTAGCATAAAAAGTTAGTTTAAGCTTTGTTTCTTTTCATGTATAGATTAATCACATCATAAGCTCTTTAGAACTTCTTTCCTTTTTCATTTTGATCTAGTTTTGAGTTTTCTATAGCTTATTTTCTAAAACCAAGGGATAAGCCATCCTTTCTGTAACAGTTTAGAAATAAGCTCTTATTGAGCTTATTTGAGATTTTCAGTCCTAGTTACTTTTATTAATTTTGTTCCCACTATATTCCTTTACAACTTTGCTTCTTTGAGTTTTTCATTTTAAGCACTTTTCAAATTTGACCTTAAATCGGGACTTAGTTTGTTTGCGGGGGATAGATTCTCAGGGTTAGAAGTGTAACTTTTCAATTTAATTGGTTTTTCAGTAGTTCCCCGGTTAGTCTTTCTTTTTGCACCGTTAATCCTTAGTTAAGTTTTTAATTAAGTTTATTAATTTTAATTAGTATTTAGGTTTGATTTTTAATTAGTTTAATTAAACTTTTATAAAAAGATAAAAATTAGGGCTTTTAGTTTTCAATAATTTTCGGAATTTTTCTTTATTTAGTGAAATTTTAGTTTTTTTTTAGGATTTAAAATTTGTTTTCTTGCTTAATTTTCATTATTTGTTGCTTCTTAATTTCGTAGTTATAGCTTATCCAAAATATCTTTGTTCTATTCAAATCAGGATCCGAACGAAAACGTGGTTTCAATCTCACTAGTCATTGGGGAAACGACCCGGGTGATCATACTTGCCCGGTTTGATATACGTATTATATATTATATTATATATATTTTTGAGAGTGAATTTTATCAAGGATAACTTGGTAATCTTCTTAATTACTCTTTTAAAAGTATTATATTTTATAAATATTTTACGTGTATAAAACTACGAATCATCCTTCACTCTTAATGAGCTTATCTCATAGTGTAAGCATAAAAAGCATAAAGCTTTAATTTTCAAGGTAGATTTTGAGAATGCATTTGATTTTGTTAAATGATATTACTTAGATGATGTTCTAAAATCATTGGCTTTGGTGACAAATGGTGTAGATGGATTAATGGTTATCTCAATTCTGCAATGGGTTCTATCCTCGTTAATGGCAGTCCTACCATGGAGTTTTAGTTTCATAAAGGTCTTAAACAAGGATATCCGCTATCTCCTTTTCTTTTCATAATGATAATGGAAAGCTTGCATCTTTCTATTAATAAAGTGTTGAACGCATGTCTTTTCAAGGGTATTTTCTTGCAATGATTCTTTCACGTTATCCCATTTGTTCTATGCCAATGATACCGTCTTTGTAGGTGAATGATATGTTTTTTTGAACATAGAATGAGATGTTGCTAATATTAAAACCCTTGTTCATGTTTTGAAGTGCTTCTTCTTGGCTTCGGGTCTCAAGATAAACTTATACAAAAGCAAGCTAATGGGTATTGGTATCAACACAGGAGAAGTTAAATGTGCCGCTAGATTTGTTGGATGTTCAACATGTGACAACCCGTATTTTTAAAAGGTCATTATTTAATTCATGTTTCAATTCTATTCTTACTTTTGAGTAAAACTTTACGGTTTATGATTCACCCGATTCGCGTTTTTCGCGTTTTTGCTTATTTCAAGCCGTGATTAGGGCTTTTAACCATTGGAGTGATTCACCTAGCTTATAATACTCCTAAAATACCCTAACTTTATATAAAAGATTTTTTTTTATATTTTACTTCACTTTTTACAATTTCTTGAGTTTTACTAAAAACGTCACGTTTTAAGCTTAAAGTAAACCTTTGTACCTAAACCTTACTTAAAAATTTACACACAAATATACACACTAAATATTGTACAAAAAAATATATATACGAACTGTGACCCGACCCCCATAGGAGGTCGGTCACCATAACAAACAAACACCCTTGTTGTTGTAAAACTTTGAGATATAAGATGGGAAAGACTAATTGTGTTAACATTTAAAACATACACACACACACACACATATTTCTCTCTCTTTATCAAAAATTCCAGATCCATCCTCCTCCCTTACCCACCATGGTCGGCCACCATGAGCCATCACACAACCACCCTCAAAATTATGTTATACTACTTCAAAAAACATATTTATAGCTCTTATACTCTTAGGTGCAATCCTGGGCTACACAAGAATCCTCAAAATAACACCACATCAAAGCTAAATTAATATCCAGCCACACATCATCTAGGTTTTAAATTTAATTGGGGGTGTGTGAGGTCGGGGGTGTGGAGGGGTGGAGGGGGCGGGGGTTCCCCACACCACCACCCTTTTCATTGTTGTTGTTGTTCTTGATCATTCATCATCCTTTTGTAAGAAACCCATCTTTCCTTTGATTTTAATTGCATGCATTTGGATCTCATTTTCTCTTAATTTTTGTGATGGGTTTTCTGAGATTGATGATTTGTGATGTTCATGGATGATTTGTGATGAATGGTGTGGCATTAGACTTAGGTTAGGGTGTTTAGAAACTTGATTAGATTGGATTTTTAAAAGTGGTTTAAGTGGTATTTTGGGACAGGTTATTGGTGTGATGTATAATAGTTTTTGGCTTAAGGTCTTAATTTTATGACTTTTTTGCGGGTAGAGCAAAATACAAGGTGTATGTGGGGGGCTTTGGATGGAGCGGTAATCCTCCGGATGAGTTTGTTACGCTCATTAGTGACACTAGTCAACATAAGTGACTTGCAAGATAGTATGTGTGTTGAATGGGAATTTTGTGCTTAAAGCATATGTACTTTTACTAACATGGGTGCGTTATTATCTCAGGTCCAGGTGGTGAATTGTGATGGTAGATCGTAATCTCCTTCCGGATGTGTGAGATACGTCTAAATTAGCGAGCTAGGTTTAAAAACGAGAACCGGGAATTTGCTAGGGCAGATTAGTTTGACCTATAATGGAATTTTGTCGACAGGGTTTTCTGAGATTGATGATTTGTGATGTTCATGCATGATTTGTGATGAAGGTGTGACTTAGACTTAAGGTTAGGGTGTTTAGAAAAGTGATTAGATTGGATTTAAAAGTGGGTTTAAGTGGTATTTTGGGACGCATGTTTTTGGGTGTGATGTTTATAATAGTTTTTGGCTTAAGGTCTGTAATTTGGACTTTTTTGGGTAGAGAAAACATTACAAGGTGTATGTGGTGCTTTGGATGGAGCGGTACACTCCTCCGGATGAGGTTGTTACGCTCAATAGTGACACTAGTCCAAAATAAGTGACTTGCAGTAGTTTGTGGCTTTAATGGGAAATTTGGCCTTTAAAGCCTACTGTATCTTTACATAAATGGGTTTAGTTATAATCTCAGGTCCATGTGGTGAATTGGATGGAGTCGTATCTCCTCCGGATGAGTAAGATACGTCTAAATTAGTGAGCTAGTCTTAAAAACGAACACATAATTTACTAGGCATATAGTTTGACCTATAAAGGATAATTTTTAACTAGTGACTACTGGACTTTAAAATGGGTTAAGGATACAACATTAAAACATATTAGGACCATGTGGTTCTTTGGATAAAGCCATAACCATTCCGGATGAACGAGTTACAATCAAAATGGCGAAACTAACTAGAAATTATGCCCAGATTTTCAAACGAATATATCTTAAAACTTTTGAACCTATGTACTATTTTTCTAAAACTAAAAGTTGTAGATAATTTATAGACTTAAACTTGAGCTTTTGAATGGGGTTCTGACTAGTTACGGATTGTGAGATATGATCAATATGGTGAAGCGGGAAATTGTTTCCAAAACTCAGATTTTGTACTTAGGGGTAAATTAGTCATTTCACTTAGGTTCTGAATACATTGGAGTGTTGGTTGATAACATCAGTAAACTAAGTTCATTAAGCTTGTTTGAGGAAAAAACCGTTCGTTTATACCTATTACGGACTTTGAGATATAGGTCCATTAAGTCGGCGTAAGTGTAGAATTGTATAGTGTCGAATTGCTTTAAACGGTTTAACGAGTATAATGGATTTTATAAAATGGGTAAATAAATGGTATAAGTAAGTTTATACTTGAGGTTGATTAGTTCAGGTCACATAGAAGTTTATACTTGGACTTAGTTAAATGGGTAGGAAATGCCATACCATGTCAACGTGATTCTCTTGTATCTTTTGTTTATTGTCATTGCGTGCGTTGTGGTCTACCGTACTAAGTCGCCAATCTTTCTAGGTGATACATAGGCATACTTGACGTTCTGACGCTCTTGGTTGACTTTTGTGTTTATCGATCTAACTTTAGTACTTACTACTCCATTGCTTCTCGGTGAGTTCATAGCCCTACCTTTTCTCTTTTAATGGTTTTTCATAAACTTTTTTCAGGGTGAGAATACATGCTCGTTTTACTAAGTAAACTTATTGATTTATGCTACTTAAGTGTTACGTGACTATCTTTACGAAAGCTTTTACTTTCTTACTACATGACTTTTAAAACATGTGTAATACATGGCTGTTTTCTTATGAACTGATTTAAAGCTTGATTTGTTTACTACATGATTTGAGATCATTGAATTTCTATATATGAAAACGGGTCAAAATATTGCCACCTCTAGTTTAACGTGTTATAACAATATTTTTATAAAATGGGTAAATAAGTGGTATAAGTGGGTTTATACTTGAGGTTGATTTAGTTCAGGTCACATAGGAGTGTTTGGGTAGAAATGGACTTGGTTAAATGGGTAGGAAATGTCATACCATGTCACGGTGATTCTCTTGTATCTTTTGTGTATTGTCATTGCGTGCGTTGGTGGTATATACGTACTAAGTCACCATTTTTTCTAGGTGATACATAGGAATACTTGACGTTCGACGCTTAGGTTGACTTAAGAGAGAGAATCGATCTAACTTTCAGTTACTTCTACTCCATTGTTTATCGGTGAGTTCCTGTACCCCACCTTTTCTCTTTAGTGTTTTTTTTTCATAAAACATTTTCGGGAGTGGTGAGAATACATGCTCGTTTTACTAAGTAAACTTATTGATTTCTACTACTTAAGCGTTACGTGACTATCTTTACTAAAGCTTTTACTTGCTTACTACATGACTTCTAAAACATGTGTAATACATGGTTGTTTTCTTATGAACTGATTTAAAGCTTGATTTGTTTACTACATGATTTGAGATCATTGAATTCCTATATATGAAAACCGTGAGTTTTGAACACATTATTTGTTTTACTATTGGACACAAGTGTTTTAAATTGTATGCTATCCAGATTATTGCCTGAATATTATTGTCTAAGTTACCGCATTGCCATTTAAGTCCCCACCAATCATGAACCGTTAATTGCTAATGTAGCAAGCGTGTGTGTTATGGATAGATCTATTGGGACTGACAATCCCTGCCTTGAATTTTTGGTCACAAGTTGACCATGGTGCATTTAACATTGTAAGGACAGTTAGGTTGTTGGAAAGCATCCTATATTTTCTCAGGGGCACAAAACTAGTTAAGGTTTCGGGGTCATGAGCTTAGTGCAATAATACATGTTTTGGACTATTGAATTCGTTTTGTAGTCTACTATTATTTAAATCTTGTGGTCCACTCTGAATATTACTTGATTTATTTGAATCATACTTGGATTCTATGAAATAATATTTGAAAATTGGTAACCGCTTACATTTTCTACTAAGATATTACTTGAATAATTTCAATACTGCTTTTACTTAAACCTATGAATTCACCAACATTATTGTTGACGTTTTTGCATGAATTTTATCAGGTTATTATTTTGCTAGCTGAGCATTGGGAGCATTCGAGTTGTACGGATATATTTTTTGAAGGTTTTATAATTTGAGTACCATTCGACAAAAGTTTTTAAAAAAATGTTTTCTATTGCATTGCAAATGGGACCTATTGTAACTCTGATATTTTATAAAAATTATCAAGTGGTTGACTTTTCAAAATGTCTCACTTAGAATCGTTTTCTGTAACTTGTACTTTATGCTATGAAGTAGCACCCCAAGTGGTATTCCGCTGCATTGTGATTTTTGGGGGTGTTACAGAGTTGTATCAGAGCACTGGTTATAGAAAACTAGGTTGTTTTCAAAATCTAGACTATAACCGTTTTTCGAAAATTTTTAAGCGTCTTTCATCGTTGTCTGATATCCGCGTGCACATGCTTTCTGGTCCCTTTTAAGATCTCTTTTGCATCTCTACTACTATTACATGGATAATGAGTATTTAACGCTTGGCTATGATTTCGCTCTCTTACGTCTATCTTATGACGTCTTACTATTTACCTTATATCAGTTAGTTATATAAATATTGATCCTTTTAGACTATTCTTACTATATATTTGATATTTTATTATATTATATATATTTTAAGGTATAGTTTGAACGGATCAATAATTTACTTCATAAGGCTTCAGTTGTCTTGAAGCGTAGGCGATCACCTTCCCATGTTGCATCAAAATACAACCCAAACCTTTCTTCGATGCATCACTGTATATCTGAAAACCACCGGAACCTGATGGAAGAGTCAATATCGGAGCAGACACCAATCTTCGTTTCAATCCCTCGAAACTCTCCTGACGCTCATCCGTCCATACAAACTTCTCACCCTTTCTCATCAGCTGGGTAAGAGGTAAAGCTAATCGGGAGAAACCTTCAACAAAACGTCGGTAATAGCCAGCAAGCCCCAGAAAACTTCTCACCTCCGTCACCGTAGTAGGTCTCGGCCATTTGGTGATAGCTTCAACCTTTGATGGATCCATAATGATGCCGTCTGCAGATACAATATGACCAAGGAAAGCGACTTGCTGTAAACAGAACTCGCACTTCGAAAACTTCGCATACAACTTCTTCTGTCTAAGAATCTCTGATTGTTTAAAATTTTATACTAAA
Organism: Tanacetum coccineum; assembly: GCA_026074375.1. Taxonomy (NCBI): domain Eukaryota; kingdom Viridiplantae; phylum Streptophyta; class Magnoliopsida; order Asterales; family Asteraceae; genus Tanacetum; species Tanacetum coccineum. The sequence goes on from BQNB010130869.1 coordinate 14,068, forward strand.
TATATAATATATGATAAAATATAAAATATATATGAGTCTAAAAATCAACAAGATTAATAAAACCGAGAAGTAGTATAGAATGTTCCCGGGTCGTTTATCCCCAACGAGGCTGGACTGGAGAATCGATACAGTCGAAAGATTGGAGTTTGAATGAGAGAAATGATTTGAGAATGCGGAAAGTTAAATTAAACAATAACAAACAAAAACGTTTAAGAAAAACCTAAAAATTATGAAATTAAACTAGAAAACGAGAGCACGAATCCCGAACAAAGGGGAAAAAACCTAAAATCTTTAAAATTAACCCTACGAAGAAATTTTTGCTTCTAAACTACTCTAGGAGACAAATGACGAAGAATGAAAAAGACTAGACCGAAAACGGAGGTCGTTTGACCCATAAACGAGTCAAGACAAAAACCGCACCCAAACCCGTTCTTTAAAAAGCAAAAAGTTATAAAAATGACCCTACGAAAAGTTTTATATTTTTCCTACAAACTATATGACTAGATAAAATTTCCTAAAAAACAAAAATATTTTTTTGATAATTTTTGTATTTTTTATGAATTAAATAAACTTTTATCTAAATTAAATTATAAAAAATATCAAACATGTATAAAAAATTCTGAAAATTTTTCTAAAAATACTAGGCACTGAAATGGTCCTAAGAAAAATAAGAAACACAAATAAGCTACAGAAATAAGCCCGAAAATAAGCTTATTCAGCTTATAGGCTTATAAGCTCAAAATGTACATAAGTACATTTGCCCTTGAGTCTTTAACGAAAAAGACCCAAGGGCGCAGTGGTTAAGTGTGTTAGTAAAAGGAGGGGATGTATCGAGGGGTCCCGGGTTCGAGTCTTGCTCACCCGGGTCCCTTGTCTTCCCCTCTTTTTTTTATTTTTGAAAAGTCCAGGGTAGAAAGTGTACAAAAGTAAAGTGAAAGGTAGGCGGGCAAACTATAGTAAATTTACACTTTAGTGTAAATGATTACCCCTAAACTATCAAAGATATACCAAACAGACCCTACGACCTAGCTTATTTTTGGCTTATTGAAAAATTAAGATTTAGCAAAAACTTAAAACTACAAACTTATTAAGGGGCTTATACTACACATCATTAACAAAGACACTTTCTACTTTTGGCCACTCAATAAGCTAGAAAATAAGCATATTTTTGACAGAAACTAAAAACTAAAATTTGACTAAATCATTTGGACAAATAAGCTAGAAAAGGTAAATAAGCACAAAAGCTAAGTATACTTTCCTAAAAAGCTACTAGAAAACAAATTTAGCTCATGGAATAAGCTAAATCACTAGGAATGAAATAAGCCATCCCTACACTTAAACTTAGGCTAAAAACAGTTAGGGGGCTCATTTAAGCTTAAAAATAAGCTAGCAAATGAGCTTTTCAAAAGCTGAATTTCAACAAACTTGTACAAGAGCTTATAAGCTCTTGAAATAAGCCAAGAGGTTTGGCTTAATAACACAATAAGAAAAAGAAAAAGGGGCTTAAAATCTCCCCTTTGCACCAGGGGAGATTAAGGCTTAAAACTAGGGGCTTATTTGACAGCTTATTAAAAGCTGTCAAATAAGCTCAATTTAAAAGGATAAGCTAAAACAGATTTAATACCCTAGCTTATGGACTTATGCACCAAGTTTGACATTCTAAAACTCAAAAAAGCTTGCTGAATTTGTTAAATGAAAAAGGGCTTATGGATTTTTTTTTAAAACTGTTACAAGCAAACCTGGTTGATTTGACCCAAAAAGTCAAATGACACCAAGGGTTGTTATAACTTGTTTAACACACACAAGACTCTTACTTTTTGAACTAACACTCAAAATCCAAGTGCTTAATGATATAAGCACTTGGTGTTTTCTTAAAACACCACAGTTAAAAGAGTTGCTTGGAAAAACTTTAAAAAACACAATTTTTAAACTCAAAGACTTTTGAAACAGCTTAAACAAGCTTAAAAGATTAAGCTAAAACTAACCAAAACACCTTAACCCATGCACACAACCCTTTTGACCCGTTTTCATAGTTGACCCAAACACCCCTTAAGTTTTTAAAAAGTGACTTAAAATCTTATAAAAACTATTTTAAACTGAAGTTTCTAAAATGCTAACACTACTTAAGCCTTTTAAGACAAATAAAAGATAAAAAGCAAGAAAATAAGCACTTGAATAAGCTATGAGATATTTAGCTAATAATGACAGTTTTAACTATTTTGCATAAAAATGAAATGAAAACTACTAACAAGCAAACTTACACATGAATTACCACTAATAAGCACAAAATACAGTGATAAGCTAAAAATAAGCTACATGAGCTTAATGCTACAGTAATTAAGCAAAAATTTAAAGAAAAGTACCTTAAATCCTTTTCACAAAAAGGATTTTTGTGAAGCCTAATAAGCTCTAAACTCCTACCCAGCTTATAATTAAGCTAAACTAAGCTATAAACCAATAAGCCTTCCATGTTAGCTTATTCCTCCAAGCCTTTTTTATCCAACAGTACCAAAAAACAAATTATTACTCCTCTTAGCGTCCAAAGCTAAGATTAATTTGAATTCAAAATGAGATCTTTTTAAACTAAATGAGCTAGAAAACAGTATTTAAAAGCTTTTACAAAGATTTAAACTAAATTTAGCTGAATAACAAGAATAAGCTCAAAAGAGCATATTGGAGTTATTGAAATGAATGAATAGCAACACAATGGAACTTTTTTTAAACACTGAATCGTATTACTCAAAACAATAAAGTACACAGCTGAATAGATAAATGGTACAAAGTGCTTGAAGCTGAGTTTTTAAAAAGCTTAAAGAAGAATTTTGATTTAAAATTACGAAAAATTACAAACTAAAAATATAAAACTTGCTACTAACTAATTCTTCTGCCTTCTTCTTCTTTTATAGCTAAGAAGCTTGTTTGTTGTGTTAGTTTGTTGAGAGGAAAACCAAAAAACGACATTTTGACCACGTCGATCAAGCCTTCGGGATTTGTGGGATTGTTAATTGGGATTAGGGTTTAAGTGGAGGAGGGGGGGGGGGGCGAGTTTGTTCATGGGGTTTTTGAGGTTACAGGGTAAAAGGTTGAAGGTGAACCCGTGACTTGGGTTGTGTTCAAGGGGGGGAAAGAAACGAGCGGGAAAAATGGGTATGAAAAGGTTGGGGGTAACAGAGTGTGAGTTTCGGGGTTTGGCAAACATGGTCCCTCAAGGTGTTATGGTGGATTGCACCATACGTCCTTATGGTTATATAACTTTGGGGACTTGGCAAAACAAGTCCCCAAGAGTTATATAACCCTTTGCAAGGTTCGTCCTTGGTGTATACAAGTTTGGGGTGTTGGCAGAACTGCCCCCCCACTTGTTACTTTGAGTGAATTGCAAAATCGGCCCTTGTCTTCTCTTTTCCTCTTTTCACTTATAAATACAAGTTTAAGGGTTTGGCAATTTCAACCCTTAAACTTATATTTCTTGGTTTGTTGACTTTTTGGCTTCGGGGTTGACTTGGACTTTGACCAGTTGACTTTTCTGTTGACTTTTTGACTTGATTGACTTTCCGGCTTTGTTGGCTTTGTCTTTCACAGTCTTTTTCATTCCGAGTCCAGTTTTGTCGTTTTGGCTTTGTTTTTCGTCCTTTTCTTGGTTATCTGTTCCTGCACAATACAATTAGCAAAACAAGCATATTTTTGGCATTTTAAGTCCGTTTTTGGTTATTTTAGCTCGTTTTTAAAGGTAAAAGGTATGTGTGTTTAAGCACATACCAATCTAAATCCAAATTTTTTCAATAATGCTCAAAATTCTTCTGACTACCCTCCACAACCCCAGTACTAGATGTATTCTTGTGAGTTATGTGGGAACGATGCTCATTACGGTTACGATTGTCCACCTCAAGTTTCGTTTGTTTACAATCAGGACCCGTGTTTCAATCAAAACTTTGATAATAATTTTCCACAAACTTCACCAAGTTTTCCACAATAATACCTTTGTTGTGAGAACTGCGGGGGTCCTCATGAGACTTTCCAGTGTCAACCGATGAACCAAAATTTCTATAATTCTAATTTTTCCGGTTTTGACCAAATTCAACCCCCGTAGTTTCTCGTCATTCATCAACCTCCTCAAGAAACGAGTGTGGAAATTTTGTAAGCCAAAGAAGACCTAATGAAATCTATACAAACCTTTTTAAAGAAGTTTAATCGTATATCTTTTAGAGAAACGCCAAAGGTTTTAACGCTAGCTTGGGAGAAATTCTTTGAGATTCAGCATGCTCAACCAGAGGATATACAAGAATTGCTTCATGAACTTCTTGAAAATTTGCAAATTATAAGTGAGGAGCTAGCCGAATATATTAATTGTCCAAGTTGGAATCGTCCTGCCTTCTACGACGATGATGATGAATACACTATTCAATATAGAGAATATTTAGAGAATTCGTCTAAAGCAATCACACACGATTTACCAACCGAAGAACCTGAGTACTCTCTAAGTATGGGGGACGAGCATCTTAGCACTATTCCGGAAACAGAATCGGACGAATTAATAAAGTCTAGTGTTGAGAACCTTGTCCCAATCCCAAGTGAGTCCGAGGATTTTTCTAACAATAAAAGTGAGTGTGATATGGCAGTTTGTGATGATTTTACGAATTTCTTTAATCCTCTTTTCGATTGTGACGACGATTTTTCCTCTAGTGACGACGAGTCATTTTCTGATGAGAACGTTCCGAAAGAAAATTTCAAAATTTATTCGAACCCTCTTTTTGATGATGAGATCATTTCTAGTAAGAAAGATCCGCATCCTTTTAATGCCGAG